>CAAKMY010040671.1:0-27897 GCA_901111285.1 Corrigiola litoralis
CCTTCCTCTCCCAACCCCAAAAAGTACATATATAGAGACTGGAAAGGAGCATAAAAAATGCTACAGCGTCCAGTTATACAACTGTGACATGTTTTCTTTTCTTCTAAGTCTAAGCAAGAGAAGAGAGTCTGGATATTTTTTAATGTCGAACTACATAAAGCAGGAAACAGCAATCTTATTGAACCTACTGAAAATAGTAATTTCCATAAAAACGCTATGTCGACATGCAGCAAGGACAGCTCATCTGAAACTAGTGATGCTGACAACCAGTAAAAGAGATTCAACTTGATAACCAATTGTTACATCATGGGACATTACAAGATAAATGGTACCTTCAACTCCAGAAACCACCCCAAAAGATAAGTAGGAAGGCTAAATAATACATAGCCAATATGCGATTTCTGAAACATCATAGACAAAAGTGCACAAATAAGAAAGTTGTTGGGGTTGACATGAAGAACCTACCTTGTTAGACATGGATATATCAACCTTTTGTCGCTTGGATACAGCTGACGTTAGACACTCCTGGTCAACAGGCCTAATGCTCCTCTTAAGTTCAGTCATTTCACTTCTCTATCCTCTTTTAGTACATGCAATATAGAGAAATCGATCAGAACAATTGAAGTGCAGTGCACACCATTTCATATCCAATATGCATGCACTATACACAATTACACATAAGTCCTATTCGCAGCAGCAACTGGATGATAACACATCATGGATAAGTAATTAGGAAAGGCAACGAAAAAGAGGTACTCAAAACACCTTAACAGTCCAAAGGCCGCAACACATATCAGAAAAACATATCATTGTCTTGACCACCATACATCCATTTCATGTTATTATGAGTGATAATAACAAATGGACTGAGTCATGCATGCTTCAACTATGCGAAAGTGATATAAACAAACATATCAAGCATAGTTCTATCCAGTGTTGTGTTCATTATTTAAATTTAAACTCTTACGTTACGTGCAACTCGGGTTATTCCTGAGACACAAAAATAATAATAATAATAAAAAAAGGTATCACTGGCAATGGCTCATAAGCCAAGAGTGGCATCCGTAAATTCAGGAGTCGAAGAAGAATTTCAAATCACAGGAAGACAGAACGAAGACATCCAAGATTACGTAGAAAAAGATAAGTCAATCTTTTCAGCCATCACAGCCCCAACCCTCTTTGTCATCTAAACACAGATACCTCACATGACAATCCTACTACAAGCTTCTAATTTACCCAACAAGAGGTGGAACATTCATAAAATTTCAGCGGCTGACAAAACCTTGTTTGTACAATCCGAGAACAAGAAGTTACAGTTGCTTAAACTAACACAATTCTAGCTACGGCTAAATCCTAGGCAGCACACAGCCATGCACACCCGCATAATTTATTCATAGAATGCTTCAGAGTTTAGACAAGCCATACAACAAGGTGGCTCATATCATATACAATAATGACTAAACCACGCCAACCTACGCATATAACAACAAAGTAGCCCATATCGTGTACAATGAACAAAAAACAAAGCAACCCAGTCAAAGATCAAGCTTCAGCATAATTGCTGACACAGCGTAACATATTCCTTAGTGTAGATAAAGGAAGTCATATATACAAATCCCAAAAGATACTACAAGTATTTTATCCATAGGCTCGACAAAACACAAGATTTGGAAAAAATAGCATACTCAATAGTATCAGCAAAAATTTCACATCCTTATGATAGTACTCAACATTCACCTCAATAACTCCTTTCTACATTAAACATAAAGCATGAAAATAAGTATACAAGAGATATTCATCTTGGACAGTGTAAACCTTGATACACGTGTCTCAGCTTATATTTTAAACCAACCAGCTTTCAATTGTTTATACATCCGTAAATTCAGGGGTTGAAGCACAATGGTAACCAGAGGATGACATAAACAAAAACATTCAACAAAACTCGATAAATAAGTCAATTTATTAAGCCATCACAACCCCAATTCCATCTGTCATCTGAAAACAAAAACCTTAGATGAGCATACCAAACAGGGAGCGGAACATTCATAGATTTCCAGCTGCTGACGAGCCCTTGTCGGTACAAACAGAGACGTACATTACAGTGGCTAATTTAGAATTAGCATGATTTTGACTACGGAAACATCCTAGGTAGCATGCAGCCACGCATATACACATAGTTTATTCTTTAACACTTCAGACCACCATAATAATAAAGTGGATCATATCATATACAATTATGCCTAAACCACGCCAACCTATGCATATTATCACAAAGTATATCATATTATATACAATGAACTACAAACAAAGCAATCCAGTCAAAGATTGAAGCTTCAGAATAATTGCTGATGTACCTTAAGATATATTGCTTACTACAAGTTAAAAAAAGTTCCATATACATATCCCAAAAGATACAAACTATATTATATCCATACTCCATAGGCTCAGAATCACAAATTCACACGACTCGCAAACAAACATCAACTACTCTTAGTCTTTTGCTAGTACTCAAAATTAACCTCAACTACTCTTTACTACATGCACCATATAATAGGCAAACAAGTATACAAGATATATTTGTGTTGAACAATGTAGGCGTCCATATACGCGTCTCAGCTTATATTTTAAACAGCTCAATTGTTTATACACTAGAATGTCCAGATCAATGAAATTATAGCTCAAAATCACCACAAATAAAGTACAATAAGATATGCAAAATGGATAAAGATTCTAAGTCAGCTACTCACTTAACTAGACCAATAATATACACCCTTGAATAGCATACTTCCATTTCAGGACCACCCAAACAAACAATCAAGGTGCAGTATTTTCACCAAATAATAAATAGAGAATAACCCAAATATGTACATCACAACTCAACCCAGCTAGAAATTCTGTTAATTGGGTCCATCTTTTTTTCATGCAGTTTGATTATTCCTCATTACTGAAGTTTGGTCATCTACATCAATTACTACCAAGTATACCAAAGTCTAAAACCACATGCATATTATAGACTCTAAAGTACCTATACTCTTACAACTTTATAGGTCAATAAAATCTAATAAAACTACCAATTAAAATAGAGGGGACCATCACGCTAATCCTTGATTTGGGTCATAAATATATGATCTTTAAACTCTAAGAACAATATTATGAGTCATTAATTTCCATCTTTCCTAAAGTAATGTGGTACCATTCTTATCAAACACTGAAATTAAAACTTTGTCATTCACATAATCTAGTTTATGCATGAGACCACCTTTTTAAATAATCTTAAAAAGCTACAAAAAAAGTTCATTAACATCCTCCTAGAAACTCAAAGCTAAAAAATTCTTACAAAAATGATCTTAATTATGAAATATCAATGATACACCAATCAACAACATTCATTTATCAAAAAATTAAGAAAAATATGAGAAACCAAATAAAGATGATGAAAAAAATAACTTACAGAGGAAATCAAAGTCTGCATTTGATAAAGCATAAACCTTTAATTGTAAGTTTCTCTTTAATTCCTCTGTATTTTCACAAAACCCTCTAAAAACAGGGGAAAACAGAGCATAAAAAACACAAAATAAAAAAGATGAAATTTTCTGGATTCAATTCTGCTAAAGTTTGAAACTTTATGATAATAAACTTTAATTAACAACTGAATAAAACCCAAAAAGCAAAATTTGATAAAAAGTTTAGCAACTTTAAATTTCTGGGTTTTATCAAAAAAAACAGAGGAAAATATTTTCTGGGTTTAATAAAGTTAAAAGCTTTTTAATGTTAAGTTGAGGAATTGCTAAAAAGGGTTGAGAAAATTTGATGGTTTGATAGAAATGAAGAAAATGAGCAGAGAAATGTAAGAGAAGTGAGGGATTTGGGAAGGTTTTGGGTTTTATGAGAGTGGTTTTTATAGAAAGGGAGTAAAAAGTGTACCTTTTTCTTTGAAGCAAAAGAAATCTAAATAAAGCCAATAAGGATTATCCAAGTGGTTAGATTATAACCTTTTTAAATTAAATGGTTAGACCAAAAAGGGAGACTTTATAATTTTGAGTTATTTGGTTTTTCAATTAAAATGATTATATTTATTGTATTGATAAAAAATCAACATTGTGTGCTCAATATTTGATTAGTATACTTCGAAAATATACTTCTTAGTTTTATGGATAATTTATAAAAGGCTGAAAGTTCGATTTGCTTCGGAATTTAGCTTTTTTCATAAGCTGGTTTATAGGCAATTAATAATATATATTCTTTCTTAACGTGTTTAAGAAACAATAAGATTGATTCATATCATAAAGAAAATTTGACAAAAAATATTTAAGAAAATTTAACAACCAAACAATACAAGTTAGGAAAAGAAGAAATTTTTTTAAAGAATTGTCATAATATTCAAAAATAAAAAGAAAGAAACATTGTATGGTATTTAATTTTTTATTAATTATGTGATGGTGTGCGTATATGACAGCTAATATCCAACCCATGATATGTAAAGTAGCTAATATTTAAGCTCTTGGGAAGCTTGAGCTGAAGTCATATGATATAAGTTTTGGTTGAATATGACCAATTTTGTTCGTTTTGTTGGTGTGTGTATGTAGGAAAATGACCTCTTTTATGTCTGACGCGCTGGCTTGCTGGCGCGCTTCCCTCTCCTTCGTATAAAATCATGTCCTTTTCTTTTTGGTTGATCACAAGAAAAATGTCCATTTTGCTCATTTTCTTGGGGTTGGACCAATGTGTTGTATAGCCCTTTCTTCTCCTTGGATATATCGTTTTATTTGACATTTGTATGGTGTTTTTCCTTTTCTCTTTGTAGTAGTTGTCATACTAGTACATGTTATAGGCCCTATAGCATGCTTGCATTGTGTAGTTTTTCCACAGTACGAGCTTGGGTTTGGGAAATTAAGGGTTTGAGGTGCAAGATATTCGTTGACAAGCTAATATTTAACCTTTACAATTAAAACAGGAGTAGGATAATTTAGCCAAATGCTTATTTGTCTTGTAAACATACATCTGCTATAGTTAATTCGGCATCATTCGGTAGGTGAAGTTACTTGATTTGCACCTTAGATTAACAATAAAAGGATCAAGGTTGGCCTAATGGTTGGGAACTTAGCCTACCTGGGGGTTGTCCCAGGTTCGAATCCTTATATCCCCATCCCCGCAACATTAGTTGCTCCAATGTACCAAAAAAATCTTAGATTAACAATAACATTTGCATCGAGATAATTGTGGAAGTGAATCTGTAATATAATCGGTGTATATGTAAAATATTAAAAAAAAAAGACGGTCTATTTTTATGATAAAAATAGACGAGCTTCAGTCAAACCCAAGTCTAATCAAAGATATATATTTTTTGGTTGGGTCAACATGGCTCCGTCTACTTTAATGATTAAAAAAAATAGTCTCTTTCAAGACTTTTGGTGTACGTTATGTATGGGTTGATAGATATATAAACCCTTTTATACACGTAATATGGTGCATTTTTTTTTTTAAGAATAGGTAAGAAGAGCTACATAAAATTAGGAGTGTCTCCTCTCGAGACAAACCCCTAACCTATCTTGATACAAAATGTTATCTAATTCAACTGAAAAAGAAGAGTGCCATACAACGCTATGACTAACAGAGTGACCTAAATTAGCCATCTAATCTGCTGCTCTGTTTCCTTCTCTGAAGATGTGGGAGATAGTAACCGAGTCGACATCACTAAGGAATTTTCTGGTATCCTCAATCAATGCATGAATCTTCCAAGGGCAATTGAAGTGACCTTTCAAAGCTTGAATAACGATAAGATTGTCCCCTTCAATGTGAATTTTTGAAAAGCCCATTGAAATAGCATGTTGGACCCCATTACGAAGAGTTGTGGCTTCAGCAATGAGTGCAGAAGTATCTCCAATCTGAGAGGTTCCAACCACTAAGAAAGAGCCAAAGTAATCTCTAATAATAAAAGCCGATGTGGCTTGATCACCTTTACCGGAGCCGTCGAAGTTGAGTTTAATGAAGTTGATATCCGAGGCCGACCATTTAACGAGCAATGGTTGTGGAGTTGTTGATAGGTTGGAAGAAATATACGTAATATGGTGCATGATGCATCATATGATATATACATTGTATTATAAATACTCACAAATACAACTACAACTATTACGTGAAAAAATATAATATACAAAAGTTAGGGTGTTATGTTTATACAATGAGACATTGTTTCTCACATACTACACTTTAAGTATGCAACACAATATGTCATGGAGAAGCTTTACAAAGTGGGTATGTTTTTAGCCTTTTACTAAAACTAAGATGCGAACCGAGCAACCTCAATGTTCAATTACAATCTCTACCACGTAATAATAATGGACTTGCATAATCGCGTTCATCTTTAAATAAAGTTGTTTCAATTTTGTGCTTAATAAGAATAATTTCATCTACAATATTAAAAGCAATAATCCTATAAGTATTGACTTAGTTAACACTAGCGATTTGAGATTGATGGAGTTAAAAATTCTGTAATCAAAAGTTCTTAGTTCCTCGTAAGGACCACATCCTCATTCCTAAGCGATAATTGACTGGCACATGGCTCATTATCAAAAAATTACCCCCTTTCGATCTCCCTCTATTCACCATCGAATCGGCGTCCCATCCAAGAACACCACGACCCAAGCTTACACTACCACTAGCTTCCACCTCGATCCCAAACCAGCATGGTCAGACTAAATTCACCCACAACCGAAATACGTTGTTGATGTTGTCATTGACTTATTTAGTGCATTGCCCCTAAGGGTTCATGTTAGGGGAAGCGCATAGGGTGAGGGAGAGATGGGGACGAAGGAGCAAATTACACATTTGGTTGTGACTAGTGGTGTTGGTGAGTTAGTAAGGCAACAACATAGGGTTGATGAGGGTTTTTTTTTGTGCTTTTCCTCTCCACTATGGATCTCACATAAATCTACACCACCTTTGACGACATTCACCCCCAGCCTCCTTATAAGAGACTAGCACAATCTCTACCACCACCACCCCCTCCCTCCCCGAAAAAAACTACGTTTAGACGTAACTCTCTCCTCCTTTCATCCTCCATTGACCCCATCTCCTCCACCAAACACTTGAATCCCACCAACTCATCGTCTTTACAATCCCACCTAAGACCAACTCTATGCCCCCACAACGGGCCAACCCACCCATACACCAAAGATGGCCTAACCAAAGACCTCCCCCAACAATTGTGACCCGGATCCTGATTGTTGGTGACGATGGTGTGGAGTATGCGAATCTAGTTTGTTCCAATGACTAAATCAGGGGTGCATCTACAACATGAAGAGGAACGACATAAGAAGGGGGATAAGGGTGTTTTTTCCTTTATTTTTCTTTGTGTGTTTAAAACTAATGGAAAACTTGATGGTGCCAATACTGATCTAGTAGTGTTAACTAAGCCAATATTTAGGGTTATTAATGTTTATTGTCGTAGGTGAAATTATTTTTGTTTATTCGGACACAATTGGGATTATTGTTGTTAACGATTAAGTTTGGAGAAATATTGTTTCACTTTTACATGTGATGCCAACAATTTTTATGTGTTATTGACAAAAGAAAAAACTAACTACTTTTATATAATTTGACATCGGCTACCTTTGTGGAGTCTTCTTATTTAGTCCATACTACGTACAAATTATTTTGGAATTTCAATGTATTACACCTTGTAACTTGTACGTACTTGAGTTAGCGATTTCACTAGTCGGAAAATGGTCATGAGTAAATGCAAATTTGGCGGGAAATGTAGCCTGGGCTGTGGGTCAGTTCTTTCTGAGAGATTCAGGTGAGCAGTTTCCAAAGTAGGACCCTTTGCTTTGTCCTGGTCGTAGCCACCCAGTTTGATACTTTGATTCTGTTAGCCCCCTATGTTTCCTCTCCAAACATAAGAGGCAATACCAAATCAAAAAACAAAAAACAAAAAAAACAGAGAAATGGAGTGCCACGTTAATTGCCTCCGACGAGAATTGTTGGCAACATTACAACACTTCCAAGTGATGAAGCTCGCAAACACATTGTGTCGTGTTGTCACGGATTTGTGTTCGTGTTAAATATAAACGGGCCAGGAAATTGTCAATTCGCCTCATTTAGTTTTTCGTATCAACCTAATTACTTAAATGGAATAACGGTTCTTGATCATAACTCGCTAATTTCATGATGAGTTGTCTTGTTTAGTTGTTTACTCACTTATCGTGTAATAGTAGGGCGAATTTAAACATTATGACTACAATTTCTGCTATTTGCTTTATATGTGGACAATGTTCATGTATGTATCAAGACAAAAAAGTCGATCTAACATCAAATCATATTTTAGTTAATTCGAAAAAGCTTACTATAATAAACTGATTATGCGTGTTGGGTTCGTGTTTTACACCCTAATATTTACCGACCCGTTTAAATTTCATGTCAACGCACTTACTTAAATAGGTTTAAATACTTGAACCGAACCATGCATGTTTGAATCATGTTTTCGAATTATGACACTTTTTATCGGCTCAAATATTCAATACTTTCGCAATTCCTCTTTTCCTTCTCAATCCCAATAGCCACCTCTAATACCCATCTTTTTTATATGCAATGTATTTCTCTTTTCTACTTTCTTTTCGCTTTTTAGTAAACCCTACGCCATCTTTTTCTCTCTAATTCTAATTTATCATATTAACTTTAATATTAATCTCTCGTACCCCTTTTTATTGTCATTGATGATGTTACAATTTATTTTTGGTACAATCGATAATTTTTTATTTTAATTAACATTATCGTTATAGTTGGTATCAATTGATTTTACAAACTAATTGTACTTAAGCTCCCTATAAGGCCAAGTCAAGTTATAGTTATGTCTATATTGGGGAGCATGGTTCCGTCTAATTTTGTAATAAAAGTAGTCAGACTCTATTTAGACATTTGGTGTATAAAGGAATTACGTACATTCTCTTAATCTCATACTACTTGCTATTCTCACCTTTTAGGATGGACCTTTGACTTTTGATTTGATCTTAATACACTTTTTTTTAGCTTAGAGAGGGAAGGGAAGGAAGAGCATTATCAATCATTATTTAATTCCGATTAAGTAGTGATATTTTGCGGAAAATTGTTGAACAATACAATTTTCAACCAATTTGGTGGACAATATCTAACAAATAGATGAGCCATCATATCTCCACTTTTCTTTGTACATAAGAACGAAAAGATACGTATGACAAACCAACTAAACATTATCGTCCACAAATATAACGAAAGACGAAAAAATTTACGACTTATTATTATATGGCTTTCATCACCACACTTGATTCCACCTCAGGCCAAACATAGGGATAATATTATTTAGCTATTTGAATCCCAAAAGTCGACGAAGCTCTGGCGTATCCACATCCCGACTCTCCCTTCACCCCTTCACGAAGCCATTGTGATAACCTCATATACTCATCCCTCACTTGTCACCATTACGCTATAATCTATCTCCTTACCAACAAAATTATAATACAATGAAAGTACTTCCAAAAGTTAAATTTGAAAAATAAACAAAATGACTTTTTGAAATAGAGAGTATAAATTACTTTAATAAACTTCTTTACTAGCACTTTTTACTTATTTCCATCAAGTGAATTTCAATAATTAACCCTTACCCTTCAGAGCCAGCCAAATTAGTAGCTACTCGTAGGTGAGTGGTGACAAAATCAAAAGTAGGAGGCATCAAGGTCAAATCCCAAACCTCAAGTCTAACAATAACTGTACAAACAAAAGTACTGAAACGAAAGAAGGTGGTAATAAGTTGGCCCACGAATCTCTGCGAACCCAGTGCACCAAAGTCCACGACACAGCAAAAAGGAAAAGAAATGTATTCAACCAATTTCATTTGCTTTTTCCGCATATAAAAGTCTATGCCTAGTAGGACCCACGCGCTTTTCCTCTTGTCTGTTCCTCAACGTCCCCCTCCCCTGCACAAAAACAAGAAAACGTCACCTCTTGTCTTCTCTTCTCTTAAGGTTATCCTTAGTTTTCAAGCATTTCCGATTTTCAAGTTTTTGCTTCAATTGGTATGATATGCTCCCTACGTTTTATTGATTTTGCCCATTTTATTTTGGACCAATCTTTTTTTTAAATTGTAGTGATAATCTGAAATATATTTATTACGTATTTTTGTTAGATAATGAGCCCATTGGTTAGTATTGGTGGGACAAAAAAAAATTAAAAGCATGACATTTTTGTTATCTAGAAAGGAAAAACTGACCAAAAGTATGACGAAACAAAATAGTTGTGCCATCCCAAAACAGAAAACGGGCCAAAATCAATGAAACAGAGAGAGTATCAGAGAAGTGAGGACTTGCATGACCAACTAAGCTACATTAGTTCTTGTGTACTATCTAAGTAATTTATATCTTTTCATTGCCTATGCACGTGCATAGGCAGTGTATATAATAGATCTGCCCTTGGTTTTCAGTTTTAGAAATCGTCATCTTATTATACAAATTTCATCTTGTTTTTCTTTTTTTTTTATTCTCGTGCTTTTTTTTTTTGAACTATTCTAAAAGTAGGACAAACAAGGTAAACTTCTATTATTTTTTAAAACTTTTTATATTTTTTCTAAACGGCTTATTTTCGTGATAGTGACAGTTACTTTCAAAGAATTTGTGATTTGCACCTCACAACTCCAACATTGTTTCAAACTCTTAACAACTTAGGGTTTGTTTGGTTGGGTGTTATGGAATCACCATTACAATCACCAATTTTGACCTAAAATGGGAGAGGGGGGGGGGGGGGGGAGTTGTTCACTTTGGGGTTGCATCATTTGTATTGAAATAAGACTTCATTATGAAGGATATCTATTAATCTTGCTCGCTAAATTTTGGAAAAGATTAAGATACAATTATGGGAAATATTTCAGAAGTGCCTTGCACAAAGTAATTAGACATTAATACTCTGAACTAAATAGTCTTTTACCCTTTACGGTCTTTCTTCCTGTAAATGTAAGACATGGTGTTAGCTTAACAAGGGACAATGCTCCTTTCAAATCATACTTCTTTCATATTACATGTATTCTTCCTTCATAATTTGTCTAATTATATGACTTTCCCCCTTGTTCAAATAGGAAATGAAGTTTTGGCTACACTTGCTTTTGTCGGAGTGGAAGTGAACTTGGTCTTGTTCTCAAAATCAGTATTAAGACAGACCAATGCAGAGGCAGCTAACACATTCAGCATGTGGATGGGAGCAGTGTATCTATGCTCCTTAGTAGGTGCCTTTATTAGTGATTCATACCTGGGGAGATATCTCACTTGCTTGATCTTCCAAGTTGTTCTAACCATCGTGAGTATGCTGCCTCGAGCTTAATCTTGTAAGATCATAATGCGTTTCAACATATATTCAGCATTCTTTGCTCGACATAATTGGAGCACTTGATGCTAATAATAGTGAAAAGGTTTTAGTATCACAATTATGTGTGACCATATAACATCGTAAGCTGTTTGTTGAGTCTTCTAATTCTGCTTGTCATCATTTACAGGAAGTCTTTGCTTAATGATAAAGGCTCGGATCTGCCCTTTGTGCCTTGTATGAAAAAAAAAAAAAAAACTTATGTTATCAACAAATTTTTAACAAAATTTATCTTTTATGTTAAAAAATAATGATAGCCCGATATACAAATATAATTGATTTGTTTATATGGGTGGACTAGAAAAGGCAAGTACTAGCTACTAGATGCAACATACCAATCATTTGGCAGGGTCCATTGCCCCTATGGCCTCCCCCCCCCCCCCCCCCCCCCCCCCCCCCCCCCACACACACAAACTAGTTCGGCCTCTGAAGATACGTTGATCTCGCCATATAGCATCCCTTTAGGTGCATAGAATATATTGAAGTTAACAGCTTCCCAAACTGTGCAGGGTCTGGTGGCGTGCTCTCTAATAACCCAAAGGTTTCTACTAAGACCTGGTGGTTGCGGAACAATAGAACAACAGTGTGATCCTCACTCACAATTCGAGATCGCAATATTCTTTGTGTCGATATATTTTGTTGCCCTGGGTAATGGAGCTGCTGAACCTGCACTTGCTACTTTCGGAGCCGACCAATTTGACGAGGAAGATCCTCAAGAAAGACGATCAAAAACCTCATTTTTTAGTTACTTCTATGTGGCCCTAAACTTGGGTTCTTTAATAGGAGAGACAGTGTTGGTTTACATCGAAACAATGGGAGCTTGGGTACTTGGATTTTGGATATCTACTTGTTGTGGCATTGCTGCAGTAATTTTGCTATTTAGTGGGACATTAAGGTACAGGCATTTTAAGCCTTGTGGGAACCCCCTCTCTAGGTTTCTTCAAGTGATTGTGGCCTCCTTTAGAAAAATAAACGTTGAAGTTCCCCAGCATGGAGAAGGGCTATATGATGTTCAAGGAAAGGAGGGTGAGATAAATGGTGTTAGGAAGTTACTCCATTCAGATGGGTTCAAGTAAGTAAAGCTTTACTGAAAGTTCTTTCCATCAGTGGTCTAAAGCTTGACAATTACAAGTTACAACATTCGACATAATAAGCAGACTAGCACAGTAATATGAAATTATGACTTGTAAACCTATATCACCACAAACACATGTTTTCATATCTACATATGCATAGATTTTCTCTAGCAAAGATATCAGCACAAGTAGTTCCATAAAGAAATTCACACCTAAGAAACTCAATCATTCTAACTTTTCATCAAAAATAAGTTATCCAGTTACACTAGTAGTAGTCTCCATATCGAGCATATCAGAATCTTGTCTCTTTCCATAAAGTTTATACTATATACTGTAATCTCTTAGTAACTACAATCAAATATTGGAGAGCATCTTCCTCTTGGTTAATGGTATTACTGTTACTGTTGATTGATTACTAAAGATGGTAAAGCGTCATTTCAAATTTACTTTTCCTGTTCTTCCTGATTAGTCAAACTGTACCCAAACATTCACTCTGGATTACATCTTGACCTTACTGATGCTCTTTATCTATGACAGGTTTCTTGATAGAGCAGCAATTGTCACTCCTGCAGACGTACCGTTTATACCAGAGAAGACCGAAACCACGAGCCCTTGGCGCCTATGCACTGTCACTCAAGTTGAAGAAGTAAAATGCATCCTAAGGTTACTACCAATATGGCTGTGCACCATTTTATCCTCGGTCGTTTTCATCCAAATGCTCTCTCTTTTCATCGAGCAAGGTGCTGCCATGAACACTTCAATAGGAGCATTCCGCTTCCCCCCAGCCAGCATGACTGCATTTGATATCATCAGCACATCTACCTTCATTATCTTCTATGACAAGCTTATTCTCCCTCTTTATGTGAAAATCACCAAAAGAAAGCCAAAGCCTCCAAGCGAGCTACAAAGGATAGGGATTGGACTAGCAATTGCAGTAGTTGCAATGATAATCGCAGGCCTAGTAGAGCAGCAAAGGAGAAAATATGCAATTTTAAATGGGGAGGAGATAAGCCCCTTGAGCATCTTTTGGCAAACTCCACAGTATGTTCTGGTAGGAGTAGCTGAGGCTTTTGTATATGTGGCTCAGTGGGAATTCTTTTCCTCACAAACACCTGATGGTTTGAAGAGCATTGGCCTTGGACTACCAATGTCTTCAACAGCAATGGGGAGCTACTTGTGCAGCTTGATCTTAAGTGTTGTGATGCATTTGACCTCAAAAAATGGCAAGCCAGGATGGGTTCCTCCGAACTTGAATGACGGGCACCTGGACCGGTTTTTCTTCCTCTCCGCCGCTCTAACTACCATTAATCTAGGGTTCTACATTTTCTGTGCTCGGCGGTACAAGTGTATCTCCTTGGAGAAACGAGATTCTGACAGAGAAATGGATGTCCTGCCTTAGGGTGGGAAATAAATATTGACTCTTTGCCCCTATTATATACAGAACCTCATACACATGATACCTCAAAAAGCTCTTCAATAGATCCTGTGAGCCTGACTGCAAAGAATACTTCAAATGAAGGAAATTATGAGAAGTGTGTCACAGGGTTTTTACTACGTTACCTTTCCTTTTGTAACAAAGTTGAGATTCAGGTATCCATGCAATAGATCAGTTAAAAACACTGCTACCTTAAAAGTACGGAAATTTGACAGTTTATATTTGTTAGGAATATATTCATTGACTATTCCAACTAAAGGGTACATAGCTCCATATCGTACGAAGTCTTTAACTTCTAGAAGATGATAGGGCGTCATCGGGTGGCACTCAAATTATGCGCCACCCTAATTACAAAAACAACTAAAAACGACCTTAATTTGACCACCAAAACTCTTAGGAGTAAGAAAGTACTGCCATTTTATCACTTTTAGGAAACTTTAGATGAATTTTAACCAGTTTGCATCAAATATTAACATAGATTCTGAAGGTGAATTGATACACTGATACAGCGCCGAGAGTGTGGTTATCCATCATCGGCAAGAAAAGAAAGTAGATCAAGTATTTGCCCAGCAGGCAGTAGAAGTATTTGCGCAGCAGTATAGATGGCAATATGGCATTGTAAAGGGTCTTAAGCTAACTGCTCAGATGACATATTTTCAGTTCCATGCTCATAGTTAGTTAATTAATCAACTTTACAAATTTATTTATCTTTTGGCAAGGAAACTAACATACAAATTTTCGTATGGCAAGGGACAAGGGAGAAGAAAAAAACAAGATATGAGCAGCACCACGCTACTCATCGGCTTCTAACAGCTCGAGTAATCGAGTAGTATTCATTTGTGTCATCTGCCAACCAATTAAAACCATAAACCAGTAAAACACATGCGTGCACTTTGACGCCAGGCTTTCCTAATTCCTATAATCAGATATCTCCCACCCTATGGACCAATAACCATAAGGTCCATAATCTTTAGCCCATCAAGCTTACCTAAATCTTATATTCTTATGTCATAACATCCGCTAGTTTTCACTAAAGACAAAAGTTGCAGAGATAAAAACTTCTCCAGATCAAGCATTTCATAATCTTAACTGTATGTATGATGGGCCTGTCGAAATTTCCGAACATTAGGGATGGAACTACCTCTGGTTCCAGCTGATACAACTCACCGATTGAAAAAAAAAAACATTCTTATGTCATGAATGTAGTCTAAAGATAACTATCATATCATTTAAGAGTAAAACATGTGTAAAGATGACCCATCTACTTCGACATTTTTGCTGTGAGTTCCCTTACCAACTTGGCAGCAACCATAGCTGTCATCCCATCAACAGTGTCACGCTGTGGATTAAACTCAACCACATCTGCAGCCACGATATCGCCTTGAAGATTATGCAAAATATTGAGAACATCTCGGAAAGACAGACCTCCAGGCTCAATGTGAGATACACCAGGTGCAAAAGCAGGATCAAGACAGTCCACATCTATTGATATGTAAACACCCTTTACACCCTCACCCAGTTTCTGTGACAATGCGAAAGAAGAAAAAGTCATGGATGAAGTAAAATTCTTCATTGCCGTATAAAGGAAATTCACCCAAGTTTTACTTTTTGACTAATTAATGTCATTTCTGGAAACAAAGAAAGAATGAGATTTAGCAGGTTACTCACAAGCAATCAAATACCCAAATAAGAGATCAACATGTCATCTATGGTTAAGAAACTTTTGTCTACAAGGGAATGAGAATATTGAAATTTAGAACCAAACTCCACTCAGAATTGTTTAGGGAGAGGAATGTATAATGTAGCTATATGTATCAGGGCTGCTGCTCGATGGAAGACACTTGCTCTGAACAGAGTGTCAGTTCAGGCACCAAAGTTAATTTGAAAGCAAAATAAATAACATTGAAAACCTTGTAGTTAGCATAAGACTGAAATTTTAATGCCAAATAGTTCAACTGGCAAAACACTGAAACAGATCATGGGCACAAAATCACACACAGAAGAATATAGTATCTGAGGCAGGCAGTTACCAGGTTTTCCAAAAACTCGCGATCCCTTGAAAATGTTCGCATTTCGTATTGCTCCACCCCATACTTCTTTCCCTGCTCCCGACCTTCACTGTTTATTGATCTTATACCTACCTGAACAGTTGGACTATAATCTATCAGTTAAATGTTTTTTTTTTCATGGCAAAGCAAGTTAAAAGCTCAAATAAGTATGCAAAATAACTTCAGTTTCTAGAAAACAGTGTCACTCAGATACAACAGGAAGATATACATGGTTTTAGATTAGAAAACAACTGGACCTTGAAGAGATGTAGGCTTAACATTGTGTTTTTACACCTAGATCAGGAGATCTAATATAAAAGATGCCGACTGATAAATATGTTCAAATCTAGTGAAGCACATCATAGCACCCTTTGTTCACCTTCATGAGAAAATGCCATAGATGAGAAGATGACTAAGGCCTACGTATTAGACATTGACTGCAAGTGTTTAGCAAACTTTACCGAGGCAGCATCTGCAGTACGTAACCCTTTACAGTCTACGTGACAACCTACTAGAAAACACCAGTTATAGCATCCAACCTCTCTCCCTGAGTGATACTAAAAGTTATTAAGTACATTTATTAGCGTCTGTTTGACAAATCCAAACTAAACTTTCTAATGGTAATATATTGTCACTCAGCTTCTACAAGGATAACATGGTATAACATAACACTATTGGGAAGTACTTTGTAGTCTGAAGATCACTGCAGAGAAAGATCCCAGTACCTGCAAAAGCCTCCGCGCATAACCACCTTCCATTATACGGGCAAATGAAGATGCATGGGAATACTTGTTCCCTTCAAAGGCATGATAAATATCTGGATGAGCATCGAGATGTAGAATATCTACAGGACCTCCAAGCTTTTCAGATACAGCTCTCACGACTGGGAAAGATATTGAATGGTCACCTCCTAAAACTAAAGGACGCAACGGTTCCTGCCAAAGCAATGGTCATAATAAGATACTTTCATTCATTCAAATGGAACTCCACATTTGAACACATGCGAAATGGAAGGAAAGATGGTAAAATGTTAATATACAAACTCCACTACTTCAGCAAGCTATATCATGGTCGAAGGATTAAATCAATAGTCTGAGTCTCTGAGATGTGCAATTACGAAACGTGTCTAACAAAAGCAGACATTAAGATGCAGTATATTTTGACCCAAGCCTCTGGAAACAAGGCAGTAACTTCTGGACCACGAATACTATAACAAGTTAAAGAAAAGAAGAACAGAAATGGATCCATCATGAATCACGGTGACTGAGTAAAAACACATGAGGACAGCAATATTTTTAGGAAGCAGCTGCACAAAAACCCAGACTTGGATAAAATTACTGCCATTAAGCGCCAAGCCTAAAGAGAGAAAGCTAGTACAATGGATGAGATGGTGCAGCTCCTTAGTTTGCACAAAGTAATAAACAGTAAAACTAGAAAGAAATTATGAAAAGAAGGCTACTCAGTGAAGAAAGAAATCCAATTAGTCATTGGATGCCAAAAAAATTTTGAGGCAGCACCTGAATTTCAGGAACATCTGTGCTCTCGTAGAATTTGGGCAAGCAGTTCAAGATGGTTGGATCTGAGCCAAGGGGGTTCTTATTTATTTATATCATTGTCATTTGGTTTAAACGAGGTTAAATCCAGCTCGGCAAGTATGCTCTTAATGTTATAATGATCTACAACCCCCCTCCCCCCCCCCCCTACAACAAACACACACTAAAAAAACAAGATGGAAAAATGCAAGATCACACACACACACAAAGGGGGGGGGGGGGGGGAAGAGAAAAGGTAAAAAATATTAGCAATTTTGCTGTCTAGAAGTTTACGATCAAGTCACGTACAGGTCACAAAGACAAATTGATTACTTACTTCCGCCATGACTAGTTTGACCGACTCCGTGATAATGTTCATCAATCTGTCATCATCAACCCCACAATCTCTGATCTCTTGAACAGGAACATCACCAACATCTGTGAGGACTCGTGGGTCATTCAGTTCCTTGCCTGCATCAAGCCACAATTTCAATGGTGGAAAACCAATATAAAAGAAGTGCAATCAAATCAGGCAAATCACTAGGTACACCTGAGAGTACATACTCTCAACTTTAGTTTTAGGTATTTTTTTTATGTACCTTTCATACTTTTTTGTGTATGTGCTAATTCTGGTACATAAAAACATATCAAAGGTACACAAAAAACATATAAAGGTGCATAAAAGTATATTTGATCGTACAGGTTTACACAAAAGGTTCTGATAAAATCATCTCAATATCCTAACTTTCTAGATTTTTCCCAGCACTAGTTCCAAAACTAATCTGAGATGGAGGTTAAAAAGAGAATATCAACACCAAACCGATTAACGGGCAAATATTATAAATAGCAATCAAACAGAAGTTTTTATTAAATACTATCATCAATCATCAGTTGCTTGATAAGGCAAAACATAGATGTACCAGGTGGTTTTCATATTGAACCTTTACAGCTAAGCGGTACCCACAAATAATGTGGGTTTAGTACCTGCTTCGGTTGTCGAATTTGTACTTCCACACCAGATTGCTTCTCTAATACGTGGAGGTGCAAATGCAGGTCCCTGAAGAAATGAAGAATTATGCCCAAGCGGCACTCCCAGAAGTGATGCTGATGCTTTTGCGCCTCCTAAAGCCCGCACAAGCTCCCCCTAGCAGCAATTATAACTCAATAAGCTTACATCGGAAATTATTGAAATTCAGTACTTCTTTCAAGTCAACAACAAATAACTCAATCATAAAGTGTAAGATCCCTCACTGATTCCAGCAGAAGACACAAGAAAGTGACGAGAGCATTATAAGGCAATAAGCATGTCACCTTAAGTATGAGTTACGACAGTAAAATCATCCAATAATTAGACTTCAAAGTCCTATTGGATAAAGATGTGAGGTCCCTAAACTGACTCAAGCACAACATTGTGTAACGGCTCAAAGCCGCTATCAAAGAAAGCCATAGCGCGCTACCCTATCTAGCTAACATTTTCCACCAGGCTGTTGTCCTCCATGTTCCCTCTATTTTAAACACCCCAAATTAATACATAAAGTTTTCATGATCATTTCGGCAATGCATATATGAATGAAGAGATAGAAGCAAAACCTTGAGCTTGGCTCGCTCGCGAATGAGAGTAAGTGAGGCATCAATAACGCGGTGTTGGCCTTTCTTAAGCAAATCAGCAGCAACATTTGGTGCATTCAGTTTCTGCCAGTAATGTATTCCCTTCCTTCCTGCTATACGCTGCATCTCTACTGCCCAACCATTCAGTAACACAATAGTATCATTTAACTAGACTAGATAAACTTATTAAGTCGAGGAAAATGATATAGTGTCCCCAGATGGTATCCAATCTCACTACCACACTCTCACATGAATTCCCCGGATTCCGCTATTGGTAGGGGCCATCAGTCGGAGAGTGGGTGGTAGCGAAATTGGGACCACCCGATACCACCTATCAACTACGTATACTAAGTCTATCAACTACGTATAGAGAGAAAGATGGTAAAGTTACCTGCGTAGGACCGGTGATTGGAGTTGGGTGACAGCAGAGAGCAGGGTGGGTGCAGCGGTGTTCCTCTGTTGTTCTTATGGACCTGTTTTTATGGGAATCTGTGCTTTCTTTGATTGGTTGCTGCTTACAACAAATGCCACGAGCTACTCAAAACATTTTACTATTTTACTCAACTCACGAGTTTACTTTCCTTTTTTTTTTTTTTAACATTCAAAACATACAATAAAAGGCAAATAAAACATGAAACACAAACATACAAAAGGAGATTCACGTACTGATATGAATATATGATTGCGGGTCCTTATAGATACAACAAGTTTATAAGCTTTATGGACGCACTCCCTACTGATCATACACACTTCAAGTTGCTTACCCAACTCTCTAATATCCGAGCACATTCATAGTACACTAGTAGGAGTCAGAGCACGATTCATCAATCTGAGTACAAGTTGAAGAGCATCCATTAAAATGGTTACTTTAATAACCTCATGTTGAATTGCCCACCTAATTGTGCCAAGGCATGCTTGAGCTTACACTACCATCACTGCCTAACTTCGTACTCCGATTACGTACCATTCCATATAACTCATGTCGTTGTAGTTGTGAATTGAGTTGCCTATAGTGTATAGTTGTATGAGACTGATTTGCCAAATCCATTGCATTAGAGACTATCCAAGTAGGATTAGGCTTTATCCCAGCCAATGATATCTCAGATATGTGGCACCATATGGACCATAAAGTATAGGAGATTGCAATGAATATGTTTTGCATTGATTACATTGAATGAAGTACATCAGTATATATAGCATAAGCAAGAGCCCTAGAGGCATAACCTAGCACAACTGTACATTATCTTAACTAGCTAACAAGATAGAAGATAACTAAGCTAAACAAGTACAGCACATCTAACGTGCATATGATAACAAGGAGAACAAGATGACAACATCATACAACTAAGTTATATCTTGATCACTAACATGCCCCCTCAAGATGGACGGGCGAAGAACAAGACCAATCTTGGACATCAAGAGATGAAACCGAGAACGCAACAAGGGCTTGGTAAGAACATCCGCAAGTTGATCCATTCCAGAAATATGAGAGACACGCAATAGCCCTTGTTGAACATGCTCACGCACAAAGTGGTAATCAAGACCAAGATGCTTCATCTTGGAATGAAACTTTGGGTTGGCAGCAACATAAGTAGCCCCCATATTGTCACAATAAATGGTAGGCCGAGTAGAGGAAGAGCCGCCAAGTTCACGGAGTAAATTGAGAAGCCAAAGCACCTCAGCCGTAGAAGCTGCAATAGAACGATACTCAGCCTCAGTAGAAGAGCGAGCAAGCGTTCTTTGTTTACGAGAGCTCCAGGAAATTGGATTCCTACCCAAGTATACCAAATATCCCGTAGTCGATATAAAATCATCCTTGTCCCCAGCCCAGTCCGCATCCGTAAAGGCATGAAGGGACAAGTGAGAGTCACGGTGAAGAAGCAAACCCTTAGAGCAAGAGCCACCGAGATAGCGAAGTAAGCGCTTAAGCGCAGACCAATGATCAGTGGTTGGGTTGTGCATGAATTGAGAGAGCCGATTCACAGCAAACGAAACATCAGGCCGAGTAAGTGAAAGGTACTGTAGACTCCCCACAAGCGCACGATACTCAGTGGGATTATCAAGAGGAGAACCCGAATGAAGAGTGAGGGTTGGAGATGGTGCCATTGGCGTAGGAACTGGCTTAGCATTTGCCATGTTAGCACGCTCAAGCAAGTCTAGTATATACTTCTGCTGGCTCAAAAACAGACCTTGAGGATGAGGTTGAATCTCAACCCCAAGAAAATAAGATAGAATACCAAGATCCTTTAGAGAAAAACGATTTGCAAGTGAGGTAATGAGTGTTTGCAAAATAGAATTGTTTGATCCAGTAATGATAATATCATTAACATAAGCCAACAAATAGAAAATTTCACCATTAAAACGCTTAACAAATAAGGAGGAATCCGAAATTGAATTAGTAAAACCAAGTCGGAGAAGAAAAGTTTTTAGCTCATTATACCAAGCACGAGGTGCTTGTTTTAAACCATAGATGGCCTGCTTTAATTTACAGACATGTGAAGGAAAAGAGTTGTTAACAAAACCAGGAGGTTGTGACATGTACACATCCTCTTGAAGTGTACCTTGTAAGAACGCATTGTTGATATCAATCTGACGAAGGGACCAACCTCGGCTGACAGCAATGGATAACACAGTGCGCACAGTTGCTGGCTTAACAACAGGACTAAATGTTTCAGTGTAGTATATGTCAGGTCTTTGATGAAAACCCTTGGCTACTAGGCGAGCTTTATAGCGGTCAATGGTTCCATCGGGCTTGTATTTGGTACGAAAGATCCATTTACAGCCAACTAGATTTTGAGAGGGAAGAGAGGGAACCAGGTCCCATGTGGTATTGCGTATCAAGGCATCATATTCCTCTTGCATGGCTTTGCGCCAGTGAGGTTGTTTAAGTGCTTGAATGATAGTGGCAGGCTCAGTGGTGGGGCTAAGAGTGGCAGCTAGATTTAACTTGACCATTGGTTTTCTAACCCTAGTGCTTGTCCGAGTGATAGGAGGGGGGGAGGAGGAGGAGGTGAGGGAGAGGAAGTAGGTGATGTTGTGGCTGAGTTGTCCATTGTAGGGGAAGTAGTAGATGAGTTAGAGGACTCTGGTGAAGTAGTAGATGGAGAGGAGTTTATTTGAGGTTGAGATTGAGAGATAGGTGTAAGTGGAGGAGTTTGAGTAGGAGTTTGATTTGTAGCAAGGGGCAGCGGTTGAGAAAGTATAACAAAGGGCACATCAGACCACTCAGCTAGGGCACGAGTTTGTAGGGCAGCGGAGGGAGCACCTAAGCGACTGAATGGAAACTCATCATCAACAAATTTGACATGCCGAGAAACGTAGACTCGATGTGTTTTAGGATCCAAACAATAAAAGGCACTTTGAGTTGGTGAATAGCCAACAAAGACACATGGAATTGAGCGTGGGGCAAGTTTGTGTGGAGTATAAGGCCGTAGCCATGGATAGCAGAGACAACCGAAATTTTTGAGCTTGGTATAGTTAGGAGCATGGCCATGTAGTTTGTAATAAGGTGAGAGCATGTCCATTGTTGGAGTGGGCATACGATTTATAAGGTATGTGGCCGTAGCAAATGCAAACGTCCAGTACTTGTGAGGGAGAGAGGCATGAGTTAGGAGACTTAGACCGGTTTCTACAATGTGTCTATGTCTCCTCTCCGAGAAGCCATTATGCTCAGGAGTGTGAAGAGGAGAAGTGAGATGTTGAATACCATAGGAGGCTAAGGAAGGATCAAGGCCAATGTACTCCCCCCCATTATTAGAATACAATGTTAGAATAGGTCGCTTAAAGTGTTTTTCAACCAAAGCTTTAAACCGAAGGAAAATTGGAGTAGTGTCTGACTTCTTTTTGAGGGGGTAAAACCACATGTATCTAGTAAAATGGTCAACAAATATGAGATAGTACTTGAAACCATCATAAGAGAAGAGAGGGGAAGTCCAAACATTGCTATACAAAACATCAAGAGGACCATTGGAACACACAGTATTTTCATGAAATGGCAATTTGTGGCTCTTATTAATGTCGCAAGAATTACAATTAGAAAAGTTCGACTTGGAAATTGAAATACGAAATTGAGAGCTAATGTAATTAATGATGGATGATGAAGGGTGCCCTAGACGGTGGTGCCAATCCGAAGGAGTATGCAAGCTATTTGTGTGAGCCACAGGAAGAGAGGGTGCGTGCCATTCATAGATGCCAGCCTTAGTTGGTCCTTGGAGGAGGTTGTCCCCCGTTCGTAGATCCTTCACAACAAAAGAAGAGGGTGAGAACAAGATAGAAGCATTGTTATCCCGACATAGTTGGGAAATTGAAAGAATGTTACGAGAAATTGAAGGGACATGAAGCACTTTGTTTAAGCGAAAAAGAAAAGAGGCAGTATAGAGTGTAGTTGAACCAGTATTAGCAATTTGTAGACCTGAACCATCTCCAATGAGGAGCTCGTCTGTGCCATCATATGGTGCGTGGAGAGCTAGGTTATTGAGGTCGTTGGTGACATGATGGGAAGCACCACTATCAAGCAGCCACTCACGCGTCTGAGAGGGAGAGAAGGCTGCATATGCTTGAGGTATGTATGCGGCTTGAGGTGGAGTAGTTGCAGCAAAGTTGCATGGCATGGCACGGTTTCCAGGTGCGGAAGATGGTGGCAGTGCATTAGGGAACTGCGACTTGAACATAAGGCAAAGGGAGACAAAATGCCCTTGTTGGCGGCACCACTGACATTTTCCAAGGAACGAACGTGGAGTGCGTTGATTATTAGAAGAGGAGTTGGCATTAGGAGTGGCAAGCAGACCCGTAGAGGTAGGTGGACGAGATTGCTTTTGGTGTGGCTTGTTGGCGTAATGAACAGACGCATGGAATGGAGACACCGTTGATGACTTTTGCTTGAGGGAAAGCTCACGATTAATGAGCTTTTCATGGAGCTCTTCAAGGGAGATTGGTGTGTCACGGCTGTGAACAGCTTGAGCCACGGGATCATAGGCTGCATCATGAATTTGATCGAGTATACGATCAATGATATCCTCATGCTCCATGGGACGACCAAGGGACGCTAATCGATCAACACAAGACTTGATTTCTTGAATATAAGTGGAGATGGAGTTGTCACCTTTAGTAATATGCTTGAGATGGTCCTTCAATTGCTTGATGTGGCCTCTTGAAGGATTAGCGTAGGTTTTAGCTAAGATGTCCCACGCCTACTTAGATGTTTTGGCAAGATTGGTGAGCGGTGTAACCTTGGATGTGAGTGTTCCAGCGAGAGCCCCAAGGAGGAGTTTGTCCTGGCGCACCCAGGTGGAGTGGGCAGGGTTGTCTGTGACTGCGTTTGTAGAGGCTACAAGTGTGGAGGGAGGGGCAGGAAGAGTTTCATCTACATACTTGAGAAGATCGAGACCTTCAAGAATGTTGGAAATCTGTGATTTCCAGGAGGGATAATTCTCCTCATTGAGCTTAATAGCGTGGGAGAGGGAGATGGAGAGGAGAGGGCGATTTGGTTCAGCAGAGTTGGGAATCAAGTGAGTGTCGAGGGTCGACATTGGAGGCAAGGAAGAGAGGGAATTGGAGAAAAATTTTAGGGTTTAGGGAGGATCTTTCTGCCTGATACCATATAAGAGATTGCAATGAATATGTTTTGCATTGAATGAAGTACATCAGTATATATAGCACAAGCAAGAGCCCTAGAGGCATAACCTAGCACAACTGTACATTATCTTAACTAGCTAACAAGATAGAAGATAACTAAGCTAAATAAGTACAGCACATCTAACGTGCATATGATAACAAGGAGAACAAGATGATAACATCATACAGCTAAGTTATATCTTGATCACTAACATAAAGTGCCCACGAACATAAATATTTTTTGGTCACCGTCATCCTGCTTCCACATATATTTAAATAAATCTAGCATCCAACGTTTGAATGAATGATCGATGAACGTAAAATTAAACACAAGAGTTTTAACATGGTTCGACCTCAAATGTAGGTCTATATCCAACTTTATCCTATCTTTAATATTCACTAGAATCAAAAGAGAATCACAAGCTTTCATTAATTTACACTCTTACCACGAGACTATGAATTACAACACTCACCAATATCCACCCATTGGATATTGTGACACTGAATACACACTGGACCGGACCGGAATGCACCGATTTCAGAGAAAAATAAAGTTTTTAATTTAAAATTGATTTTTAATGACATAAAATATTAAGTAAAATATTTTTTTAGTAAATTACTTTATTTACCTTATTTTTTTAAAAATATTTGCTTATAAC
Source organism: Corrigiola litoralis (assembly GCA_901111285.1). Classification (NCBI taxonomy): domain Eukaryota; kingdom Viridiplantae; phylum Streptophyta; class Magnoliopsida; order Caryophyllales; family Caryophyllaceae; genus Corrigiola; species Corrigiola litoralis. The sequence goes on from CAAKMY010040671.1 coordinate 25,357, forward strand.
AATTTTTAATATATAAATAAGTCTTTAAAAGTTAAGTTACATTAGAAATCTATTAAAAATATATAAAATTTTTGATTTTCTGGTCCATCCGGTCCAGACCGGAAAGTGGACCGGAAGTCTGAAATCCTTGGACCGAGGACCGGACTGGATGCAACCGGTCCCGGTCCGGACCAGATCGAATCTGGGCACCCCTAATAGTAGATGATGATTATGGAGAATGTGTAAAGAAGAAATTTTTCATATCTTTAGAGGTTATCCTCTTTAGTAATCAATTTTAACATGAATTAATGCATAGTTGAAGATCGGAACCTCGTCATAAATAAGAAAACATAGACAATCCTTGTAATTTTAGAAGTCTTGAAAATTTTAGTTTTAAGGAACAACAAAAATAACCAAACCTACAAATAAAAGGGTGAGACCAGAAACTAATATAGGTGAAAGCCTTAATTTTCCCCGTTATATGTCTTGGACTTCAAGGCATGGATTGAGAATAAAATTATGGAAGGTTAAGGCCATTTTAGTTTACAAAATATATAGTGTAAAATTGTCTAAAATTAAGTTAAGTTTAGATTTTTTAAAATGATTGTTTTATTTTTTCTTTTGTTTAAAGTGGTTCTTTAATTGCATTGTCGATAAAAATGATAACCTTAACTCAACATGAATATGTATAGTCAATTTAGAATTTAGACAGTCTCCTGAAATATATTTTGTTTAGTTTATAGAAGTTTCTTCCTATAGAACAAAAAAGATAAGACTTTTCAATTCATAGTGACATCCATACTTTTACAGTTGGATCCATCATATAATCCTATGACTAATTTTTATAAGACCTAACCATCCGATCTCTCAAATATATTCCGAACCACCCTGTAACCCAATTTGATATAATCCAAAAAATCAAAGCCCAAACTTGTCCTCACCTGTTGCTCAACCGAAAATCGTACATTTCGAAAGTTCAACACTTGAAATCGACCCAAATTCGAAAGTTGACCTAAAATATGATTCAACTCGAAACATATATAACCCGATTCGATAAATAATTTGAACACATTCATAATTTAACTATATATAATATTCAACGAAAATTATGTAAATCTTTGTTTATATTGTAAATTTTTACTATTTTTTTATCAAAATTGATATATAATCTTAAACAAAATTTTATTAGTTTAATGTAATAAAAAAGTGTTGAAAATACAACAATATTTAGACTATCAAACAAAAATGGTATGACCTTAGAAAACTAATGATAATGCCATCACCTTCAAAATTTTGTCACAGAAATAGAACACATGACATCGACGTTAGAATCCCCGGCCAAAAAATGATGACATAACATATTTCAATATTAATTGCTATGAATCAAAAACTAATAATAATTATAAAATCCAAACTACACACCTCCCTCTTCCTCACTCTTGATCACCACCCACCTCTCCCCCTCTTAAACACTTATTCACCCATGCTCCTCCCTCCTAAACCCGCCCCCACCCCTCCCATGAAACCCCCCCTCTCTGCCCCTAAACACACTCCCCACCCCAGAACCCCCTTTCACCACCCTCAAAATCCCCTTCCTCGCACCCTAGATATCTTCCCCGCCCCCAAAAAGCTCTTTCCCACCCCGTAATCCCCTTTTCCGCCCCTCTCAACCCCTTCCCATTAAAACCTTCTTCCACCACCGTAATCCCTTTCCCCATCCTTGCAATCACCTTCCCCACATCTAAACCCCTAATTCCCACTTACAAAATCATATAAGGTGAGAATGTGAGATTAACATATATTCGAATATCAAAAAGTGATATGTACATTTGGGTTAGCGCCGGGTATAGCGGCGGGAAGGGGATTGCGGGGGTTCGGTATGGGGTTTAGGAGGGTGGGCATAAATGGGTGGGGAAGGGGGTTAGGAGGGTGGGAGAGAGTTGGGTGGTGAATGAGAGGGAAGAATAAGAAAGTGAATGATTTTATGTTATCTAATTATCACTAGGTATTATTAATTACTACTATCAGATAAATAATAATAATATATGCCATTAATTACTTTACACATGTGTTCTATTCTTGTGACAAAAAGGTAAAGGTAACAATATTGCTATTAATTTTCTAAAGTCGTATCATTTTTGTTTGATGGCCCAAAGATGGTTGTACTTTTATTAATTTTTCTAAATAATAATAAAGATTGACTCAATTCTAAATTGATCTAATAAATTACACGATGTTAACCCACTAAACCCCTAACCAAATTCGACTTGACCAAAAAATCGTCACGCTTCAAGTCCAAAATGACCCGACTCAAAATTGCCACTTCGCGAACCGTCCGATTGCCAACACTACCATAACCCAACCTCAAACTCTAACATCTAGGGCATGTTTGGTTATTGGCTTTTGGCTTGTTTGTTTGGTCAAACAAGCCAATATTAGCCAAGAAATATGTTTGGCTATTGGCTTGTTCAATTGGCTAAAAAGCCGGCTTAAAAGCCAAAAATCAACAAGCTAAGGGGATCAGCTTTTTCCCCTTAGCTTTTGGCTTGTTGTTAATTAAAA
>CAAKMY010040675.1:0-34913 GCA_901111285.1 Corrigiola litoralis
GAGAAGACTACAAACCCCCCCCCCCTCCCAAGACCTCCCCCAAATTCCATCCAATTGAATTTCATCAATGGAGGTGAGAGAGCAGGCAGTGTCCCTGGTGGCAACCGCTCACAACCACGGCGACCTGGCAGTGAAACTCTCCTCTCTCCGCCAACTCAAAGACTTACTCTCTTCCTCTTCCTCCCACCCTTCCATCTTCCCACACGTCTTCCCCTTCTTAGCCGACCTCCACTCCTCCCCGCAACCCCTCGTCCGCAAATTCCTCCTCGAGTACTTCCCTCTTTACCCAATCCCTTTTAATCAATTTACTGTTTTCTAAATTCCTAATCTTTATTGCTTCCAGTAGTGGGTAATATAGTCTGTTTTTATGATTAAAGGATACGAGCTCCCTACGAGCCCAAGTTAAGTTAGAGATTTTATTGGGGCCAGCATGGCTCGGTGTCTATTTTTATGATAAAAGGAGACGGTCTCTCGCCAGACACTTTATGTTCATAATGTTAGTTGTTGGTAGCACCCAAAAAAAAAAAAAATCTTATTTACTGTTTTCTTTTAATCAATTTACTGTTTTCTAAATTCCTAATCTTTAGTAGTGGGTTATTGCTTATTAGTATTGCACTGATTGTTAGGAAAGACCGTCTGTTTTTATCATAATAGGATATGACCTCGTCAATATACTCGCCCAACTTAATCCTTTTTACTCTTTTTTTTTTACTGTTTTCTAAATTTTTTATCTTTGGCTGAGATTGTAGTGTGTAATTCATATTGCGCAGATTATTAGAAAAAGACCGTCTGTTTTTACTATAAAAGGATACGAGCTCGGGAATATACTCGAGCTCCCTACAAGCCCAAGTTAAGTTAGAGATTTTATTGGGGCCAACATAGCTCAGTCTATTTTTATGATAAAAGGACACGGTCTCTCGCCAGTGCGTTGATTTTGGTATCTGTTGTAAGGACGATGTAAAAAAAAAAAAAATCTTGTTTAATTAATTGTTTTCTAAATTGTAATCTTTATTAATTGCTGGTTGAGAGTGTTAAATAGTTAGTTTCAGTAGTGCGTGATTCATAATCTGGATTGATTTTGGTATTCGCTGTAAGGATAATGTTAGTTGTTGGATGAGCATTATTATTGCCTTACGCGGAGTAATTTGCTGTCAATTGTTAGGCTTTTGTTGGCGAGGCCGTAATTTTTAAGTTAACTGTTGTCTAAATTTGGAGTCTTTATTTTTTTTGGAGGTTGAATTTTAGGTCAGTTGATTGAGATTGTCAATTGAAGTAGCTGGTTTTTGATAATGTGGGTTAATTTTGGTATTTGTTTTAAGAATAATGTTAATTGTCGGGCACAAATTATTAGAAATGACCGTCTACTTTTGTTATAAAATTTATATGCCTTTATTGGGTCAGCATGGCACCGTCTACTTTAAACCGTCTTTTAAGACTTTCTGATTGTTGGGTATGCTTTATTGCCTTTATTGGTAAGTGGGGTTTAAGGAATGAAAGAATGACTTTGATGGGTTCTCTTCTATTTATGGGGGTTTTGAGCCATATGCGTGTGCAGGAGAGGATGGAAGCTTACATTTGTTTTGTGGAAGGTTAGGGTGACTGGAGAATTGTGTCTCTTGCTGGATTGTTGTAATGTCGGTAACTTTGCTTAAAGACAATTGTTGGGACGGTGTTTCAGTTCAGCTGGAATGTTTGCAAGTTTACTTTTTCTACGCGTGTGTGTGGTCTTACTTCATTTCTCTCTTGTTGAATTTTGAGAAAATGCATTATGTTGTCATATTTAGAATGAAAGAGTTTTGGTAAATTTATAACAGTGTTGTGTTTCAATCGCTATGACGACTTCCCATTTATCGTATTTAATAAACAGTTTGGGAGAGACTGCCTACTTTTATAAGAAAAGTAGACGGAGCCCATGCTGGCCCAATAAAGATTATATAATTCTGATTTAGTTTGGGCTTTTAAGAATTTTTCACTAATTTAACTTGCATGAAGGTCGTCTACTTTTATCAAAAAAGTAAACGGTCTCTCCCAATAATTTGTGTAAAATAATAGATGTTTGTTTCTGTGAGGTTTTCTTGTGTGTATTTATGTGGTGTTTGATATGAAAATCTTTATATTGCTCATTTTTTTTTACCGCAGGGTGATTGAAGAGATTGGCTTAAGATTTTTGGAGCATTCCTCCCTGCTAACGCCGGTCCTGTCTCTCCTTGCAAAGGATGTAGATCCTGGTGTTGCTCGTCAATCTATTGCTAGTGGCATGAAGTTCTTTTCTGCTGTTGTTGAGGAGTTAGCTTTGCAGGTCCCCCTTTGCCCTTCATTTGCAATGTCATAGAAACAGTATCTGTGTCATTATCTTATCCCTGTTTCTTTAGCTTTCAATGTTTGTTCTTGTACTGTTGGATTGACTACTGCAATGCATGGATTATTAAAAGCTTGTTCCAGGAAAATTTCTATTTGGCAGTTCATATTCCATGTTCATTTTCCTCTTTCAGAGTGTGTTTGTAGAAAGAGAAATAGAGGGTAAGGGAGGGAAGGGGGAATAAGGGGTCTAAAATTCTTTGTTTGGATAACAATGGGGGTGGGGAAGCAAAGGGGAGGGGAGGGAAATGAGGGTATATAATTACCTCCTCCATGAACACACCAAATCCCCTCGAAATTGGAGAGATTTGGAAAGAAATCTCTCTCCTTCCCTTTCAAGTCATCTTTGTCCCTCACTCCCTCCCCTTCCCTTTTAATCCAAATGGTTAACTTTCCTCTCTCCTCCCCTTCCCTTCCCTTACTTCTCCTCCCTTTCCCTCCATTTTTCTTATTCAAACACACTGTTAGTGTTTTAACCAGCTTAATTTTTTTCTTTGAGAATTTCCCTTCCCTTTTTTTGGTGGTGTAACGTCTCAACTTTCTTATGGTATGCGTTCCCTCTGTAATTCTCTTGTATACTTAAATAAAATACAATGGTGTTTGTGCGATTTCTGTTGAAGTATATTATTCTTTTTTTTTTTTGTCACAACCCCTTCAAAGAACAGCTAGCTGTTTGACCAGAATGGGAATTCACAACTTTTGGAAAGAGCCTAAATATTTCCAAGATCTATCTAAATACGTTGAATGACACCTTTGTTATTTATGTATTATATCTGGTACTAAAACTGGGCCGCAAATTATTGCATGACTAGTCCTTTTTGTCTTGCTGAACTCTTTTGCTTAACGAAATGGTTTCTGGTGAAACTGCAAGGTTGGATTATGTGATTAATTTATTGATTACTGCAGTTTCATCGACAAGGTAAAGTTGAGAGGTGGGCTGAGGAGATGTGGATGCAGATGATTGAGTTCAAGAATGTAGTACTTTCTCTTGTATTTGAGGTAATCTCAACCTTTATGCTCTAGTGTATAGATTAGGCTGTCCTAAATTTTAGCATGCTTTACTCATGATGCAGGAGCATTAGAGGAGCAAGTCATATACATTAATATAAGTACTCGTCCGTGATTTTCTTTTTGTTTTTTGTATTTATTTTTATGTTTGAGATGATTTTACAAGAACTAAGAAATAAATACCATTATTGAACATATCTTATGTGGAATCTTTAATATACTTCTGTCTCCTAGTTGGGCCAATGTATTGCCTCGAGCTATTGTCTTGTCTTAATCCTCTCACCCACTTTTTCCTCCTTTAATATTGCTCTTATATATGGTATTTACAAAGCAAAACATCAGGTATTTGGAAACTAACTCACAAAACTAGAACATAAAGTGAAAAAATGATTAATAAATAGGGAGGTAGTACTAAGCTTCTTTGTGTCTGGATTGATCACTGTCATGCCTGTAGACAATTTATTTCTTAATTTTTCTTGTTCATTTGTTTTTTTAATCTGTTTCTGATTGAGGATGTTAGTAGGGTTTTATGAGCCTCAAGCCTTCAACGAGGTTTTTGACTTGTAAATAGTATGGATAATTAGTATCACAACAAGCCTGCTAGCTGGCTACAGGCACAGTGGGAGTTGCGATTCGGAAAGGCAACCTTGATAGTGTTGGTATGGGGAAGGCGAAGTAGCTATTGTTGGCGAAGCTAACTTATGGTGCTACAACTTACAACAATTATGGGACTTGGTATCTCAGAACAGCATGTTTAATGAGCAGTTCTTTTTTCTGAGATGGTAAAAGAAGTGTTCAAATTGTTATAAACGAATAGGTTTAGTAGAATACTTTGTTTGCCAGACTACAGTATGCCACCGATATTAAAATTGACTGGGGTGGAAGGGTGTAGGTGTATGGTTGAGTTCAAAAGTTGCATTTCTAAAATTGTTTACCTTTTTTCCGGTGTATGCTTTTTCTGAAATATTTCGATTCTACTTGTTTATGTAGCCAATTTCTGTGGGGACAAGACTATTGGCGGTGAAGTTCTTGGAAACATTCGTGTTGTTATTTACACCAGATGCAGCTGATTCTGATAAACCGACTTCAGGAGGTACTCCTCTGTCTCATAAGCTTGATTTCTTCATGTAAGCTGTATTCTGTTGTTTGCTGGTGTTTTTTGAGCCTGTTGGTCAGTTAGGGTGACTGTATTTACTTTCTAAATTTCTATTTAAATCTTTGTTGTGTACTGTTGTCCTATTTTTGTTAGTTGTGTGACTTATGTCTGTTTTGTAATGACGAATAACAAAATCTTCCTTCTTGTTCAATTATTCTCCTCTGGCTCATGCCTTAAGTATTTACAGAAATAGCTTACTGAAACCCATAAACTGGCCGAATTTTGTATGTTCTGCATTGCGTTTAATGCTATACGATGATCTTTTTTCAATTTTGACCGACAATGAACTCACTGGAGTTTTGATTCTTAGATTTTATCAGTTGAAATTCATTATATACCTTCTCTTATATTGATTAGGTTTCTTTTCTCAGTGATGGCTATGGCAGGTAATGAACACAGATTTAATATCTGTTGGGTGGCTAGTGGCCACCCAGTACTAAATCCAGCTAAACTCATGTCAGAAGCAAGTTCGTCGTTGACCAGTCTAGTAGACATGTTGCAGTCATCAAGTAGTATACCTGGTCCAGTGACGATTGCTGTTGTCAATAGGTGAGACTGCTTTTTCTCTTTGTTTTCTAACCATTTGTTTCTGATTATTTTGTTTGAGCTGTATCCTGCTACATTAATTCTCTGTTCTCTGCACGCTTTTTAAAGTCCTTGACGAAGAACACAAATATAGGTAGATAAGGTCAGTTCGACCAAAAATTTAATTAATAATCTTGAAATTCGGTAGGGGGATTGACTTAGCCTCTTAACAATGAATTTTAACCTATTAAATTAAGGTGTTACTGGAATCATCTGCAAACTTTTGATTTGCATGTCGTGAATGAGAGTGGGTAGGTGGATATGATGTGCTATTCCATTGTTTGTACAACCAAAACATTATAAGAACACAATTGCTTAGCCTGTAAAGGAAAGAGTGTTCTTGTGAGGAAGTGAATTCCTGTTTCTTTTTTTGTTTTGTTTTTGGGGCTATAGTTGGAGCTTAGCTGTACACTTTAAGCAATGTTTGTCTTTCCTTTGCAGATGAGTATGCATGATAGCTTAAGGGTTTGAGGTTTTTTGTTGCAGGCTTGCTTTTATAATGAGTTCTTTTGCCTCTTCTTTTGTCTATGGGTTTCACTATCACCCCATTGGTGTCTCATTAATTTACTAATTTTTGCCTTCTAAAGAGGGGGCGGGGGGGGGGTGGGGGAAACGATTTTTTGGTGCTTATTCTTTCTTCGTCTTCAGCTTTGATCTTGTATCTATTTTCCGCTGAGTTCAGCTATTTGATCCAGTCTTTACATCTCATGGTAAGAACTTAACCAAAACGTGAATTGTACATTATCTTCGAGGAAAATGTGAAGGTTTGCTCTTCATCAGATTCGGAAAATACTGTACGTCTTACCTCTTGTTGAAGTCATTAATTGGCTTCAGATTGATGAAGCCATCGATTTTGTATATGGAACTTGTATGCTTAACTAAATGATTGATTCAAAGCTCAGAGCAGGTTATTACTGGATGAACCTCCCTTATGTTGTATTAGTACAGCATGCTGGCCAGCAAGTTTGTGTGGCGTTAACTGGCATTGGATAAACCCTTGAGGCTGCCGCTCTGATTGGTCAGAAAATCAAGATGCAGGTCTAAACAATATTAGGCAGTTGGTTCTAGCTGGGGTGAGATCTGTCTGACAAAGTTAGGCACAACTGAAATGGTGAATGAAAGACTGTCCAGAGGAATACTGTTGTCAAGACCGCAGTTTATGTTTTCATATTGAAGAACCACTTTCTAAACAATTGTTATAGGCTTTACTGCTGTATATCCATACAGTTTACAGCTGATAATATGTGTTTGGTTTTCCTTTTCATGAATGTATAAAAATCAAGTTACCGTGTCCATGCACATTAAATACCTATAATTAATAAATTTTATTTTCTTCACTTCTTTTAGCACCTCCTGGCCATTGTGTTTGTATAGATAGTGCAATTTCGAATGGTACGATTGAACCATGTATGTTGTTCTGCACAGACTTATAATTAGAGAAAGGAGGGAATCTGGCTCACTGCTTTCTGGCTGATATCTCGACTCTAGAAATTATCTTTGGGAAAGTTTCAGATATTGTACTCTTCACCTGAATGTGGAAATCAGAATCTGATGTCAGTATGGGACAACCTATGCCGTATTAGTAAATAGGAGCAGTAGGTTTATTGGTTTTGCCCGTGAGATAGTACACATTTGATAAGCATTGGTGTCAATTATTTCAAGGGAGAACATGTCCTGCATTCTGATTGCTCAAATATGTGTAATTAAGAAGCTTCGCAATCAAGAAGATATCTGAGCTGGGCACTTCCTTAGTATTTGATAGGCGATGAAGGACAGTAGCTCTGAAGAAATACATGAACTTGTTGATTTATTTCGATCAATACAGTTTTAGATTTCCGTATTTATGGTAATTTGAGGTCTATTGGCTTCTGGTCATACTGAGATCATTGTGGTTTCTTGGTTCAATATTGTGGTAATTTAATGAAGGGGCTTCAAGCAATTTGTTTACTACATAAAACCACTCTGATGGAAACAAAGAGCTATTTCTTCTGATTATGTTCTGGTCTTCAACTCAAGGAGGATTCAGCTGTCCTTTTTGTAAGTTGATTTAGCACTATCTTAGACAAAAACATAAGAGGAGCTAGCAACTAGCATTCAAACTTCAAAATCATAATAATACAAACAAATTTCACAAATCATGTTTGTGGCTTTTTACTTGTCAGGTAATTGGGGTACATGTCTTGAATGACAAGTGGTTAGTGACCTAATATGAATGCCACATTGTTTATGCGTTGAAGGCAGGATTTTATCCGATCTGGAAAATCGTTCATGAATGTAGGACTTCTGCTGCTTTAAGTGACTTTCTTTTTACTCTGAGTTCTAATACCTAGTCTTTACGGCATCGCGCTTTTAAAATCGAGAAGCTATTTTTGTTTAACGATAAGTTTGATTACCAATCGATCTCCATGTATGTTCTTGCTGATTGATCTATCATTTCGGTGGATTACTTGTTTGCTGCATTGGTTTTCCTGTCAACTTCTTGATGCCACAGTCTTCTTTGGTTCTGTGCTGTGCATCAGAACATGCAGCATTGTACAGATACTAATTACCTGCACTTGGTCAGTCTATGATATACTTTTGAGAAAAAAAATGAAAAATTTCTATGGAAGGCCTACTTATCTAGTGAAGGATGTTTCTTGCTGATTTCTAGTCTTTCTCTGTTATGATGTCCCATTGTAGAATGACAGCTATGATGTTAGAAAGTCTTTATAAGTACCAATTGTTATGCATGCAAATATTTTTACGCAGGAATGTTCATTCTGAACAGTCTATCGTGCTAGGACTTATTTTTTCGAAGGGGATTTTGTGGAGATAACTCCGGAATGTTTTTTGCGAAGAAATGAGTTGGTGGAGCAGATACAATTGTATCTAGAAGAGATATATGAAGATTTATTATATTACAGTTAGTCACGCAAATACTTTGGCAGGATAATATTGAGCTATTGAGTGGAAAAGAACTCAGATGGTTCGGACTGTTTGCTAATCGAACTTTATAAAATAAGGAGTCCTGCTTTTGTGCAATTTTAGTGTACAAAGAAGAGCTATGGGAACAGAGAGAGTTTGTGAGTATTATGATCTGTTCATTGGTCTACTGAATTAATGGAATGAGCATTACTGTGCAGTAACAGTTCAGCCCAAGCCAGTTTTAAGTTGGATAGAAGCAGAGTATTATGCTAATTGTTACTTAACTATTCTGGTGCACAATCAGCTACATCACTGCAATGACTCCGAACAGTGATTCTAAATGATCTTTTCGAATTCTAAGGGAAGTCCGATAAAAAACACCTTTGATCCGCTCAACTATTGGGCTGCTAGGGGTACGGGATCCCCATCCACCTGGTTCTGCCGTTGTCAGGGTCTGCAGATGTCTCAGAATGTAGCCATACACTCACTCAACCGAGTCAGATTTCATAATTGGTTTACTGGTGTATGAAACCCCCAAACTCCTGCTTCGGCCGTTGGCAGGGTCTGCAAATGTTTCGGTGTATGTAGCCTTACACTCAATTATGTCAGACTAATGCGAACTGCAGAGGCTGTTTTTTATAAAAAGCCCATTTGATAGGGTATTGTGTCTTTGGCTGTTGGCAGCCTATGCTGCCCTCATGTTCTTTGCAACTTCTTGACCAATATCAATGAACCACCTAAATGATTTATTTGGCTTGAGTGAGGTACTATTAGCTGTTCAATCGTAGCAGTTGCGAGAGGAAACATTCGTTTCTGACGTAAGCAATGTATTATAGCAGATGTAAGAATCGCCCCTTGTCTTACTCATCCAGTATGATGCTGCTATGGTGCCATAGATGTTGATATTTATAAAACATAGTCTTGGTAATTATAGCATAGTTATCTACCAGGGAATGAAATTTGGACTGGTGGTAGGTGAGGTGATCTTATTTTTGGATGCTAGTAGATTGGTAATTAAGACCAGGTTTACTGTTCAGTTGGTAATTGTACAACTGCAGAAAGGATGGAATCTGAGATATTCAGGGCAAGGCTTTCTCATGCCAGATTTTAAAGGTTTGGTTTCTGGAGTTATGGTATAGTTGGAGCCATGTGCTTTATATCGGTCATCATTTGTCCTGGTTTTATGTACATGGTTATGCATGAGATTCATTAAGATGGAGGATGAATGTTTTTTCTATAGCCCTCCTTGTAAGGATGAAGGTAGTAGCTAGTCGTGTCCGTTTTTCCTTAGCACTCCTTTCGCACTTGAGAGACAGCCTTTCTGTTAGTTTATTATTATATTCTTGAATTCTTGGTGTTACCTGTCGTGTCCATTTTACGGATGTTGCTTGTGCTTGCCTAGAGTTTAAAGTTTGGTTTTGGTTGGATATTTGGAACCAAGTGTTGCGTCATGATGGGAGTCTTTTCTTGATTTCGTGGATTAATTCATACTTCCTCCTTCCTATTGAGGGGATGGTGGTGGTGGTCCCATTTGATTGTCAATATTTCTCTATTAGGTAAGTATCGTGTGGTCCATTTGGATGGCAACCTCATAAAATGTGGGTCTCCCCAATATCTATCCTCATCTACTTTGTTGCCTTTCGAGAACTTAATGGGACGGAGGAAATACATGACAAGCTTTTGGCTCTCCTTTGGGAAATGGGTGTCAATCCCTTGATGTCCTCGAAATAGGATTTTTACTTATCAATAAAATAAAATGAACAAATCTTAAACTGTGTAACTAAATTTTTAGTAGAGGTTTTTTAATTTGAACGACTACACGTGCTTCAGCTATTGCGTTGTGCTCTTGAGTACTCCTTAATATTTGTACATTCGATAAGGGAAATTGCATAAGCTCATGTATTTTCTTTGATGATCTATCTATACTATTGACCATCTAATTGGTTCCATGCCATCAAGTTTAATGGATCTCTTGCATTGTCTTTGTGAAACATTTTCCTTTCATTTGTATACCTTGGTGTCTACGCTTTCTTTCAAACTTTCTGGTTAGTTTTGTTCCTCTCTAATGATAGCTTGTCTCCATTGCAGTCTTGCAGTTATAGCGAGAAGAAGACCTGGCCACTATGGTAAATTGTTATCTACACTCGTTGATTTTCATTCAAGCACTGAAACAACAAGAGGAGGCCATGTTGCGAGTTTACAATATTCTATAAGGAGCGCCTTATTGGGGTTTCTGAGATGTACGCATCCAGTCATCAGTGAGGTACTTAGTCTACATAGTCATATTTAACGCTATCAGCATGCGGCGGTGGCTGGACATTTTTTTAGCTGCTGACCCTGTTGCAGTTGACTTAAAAATACTATGATTATGGCAGTCTTCACTCTTTACAGCACACATTTGTCATTTTGATTTGTAATTTGTTGCTGAAGATGTACTTACGAAAAGTATTTAAGTGATTCTTGAACCGTATTTTGATTTGTAGATCCTTGCCCTGTTGTAGTTTTTTTAATTTTTTTAATTTTTACGTCTAACTTCGATTATTTTGTTCGTTTCTGTATGCTTCTGTTCATTAAATTTTGGTCTATTCATTGTTACCTAGTAATAATCTATCCTCTGGCACCCAAATTGTTCTGTAGTTTGTATATGTCCTCATCCACTATTGACAGGCTCTTGTTGTTTTCATATTGTTGGAACTGTGTTTTAATCTTAGAAGTTACGATTTATTGCTTTGAGAATATCCCAAAAATAAAAAATAAAAAAATAGGGAGCCTCCTTTCAGAACACTCCTTTGTGCTCTTTTATCTTAGTTAGTTATAAAGGTTAAACACAAATATAAAAAAACTTTGAGGGAAGCTTCGTAGAAAGCTTTGTCAAGATGGAATTTATGTTCCGATTACCCTTACTTAAAGGAGTTGGACTCGTCTGTCACCTTTTAGCTAGGTGGATTTCTTGTTCACCATCGCTATGACTGGATCTCAATAAGGCTATTATTTGCCAATAAAAAAAGAAACTCACATGTCTCTTTATAGTCTGATGGCACTTGCTTAATGTCCCTTGTTGTCAACTGAAAGTGAAGACAATTGGTGTCGCCCCTTATGTGGATGTCTTTAGAGTATATTAGTTTCCGTTCTGCATGATATTGTGGTTTCTATCTTATTGTAGATTGATTTTTTTTTTTTTTTGAAATTGATTCTTGGAGTTGTCTGTGTCTGTTCCCTTCTTCACTATTCCTGTTTCTGTGCCACTTGTCTGTGCAGAATGGGCGCTGGTCTTATGTCTTTTTAGTTGTGACTGGTTTTTAATTTTACAGAGTGGCTTTTTTTCTTTTTTTAATTTTGTCAGTCCAGAGATAAATTGGTTCGACTTCTGCGCTCTATGAACGCTGGCGATGCAGCCGATCAAGTTCTTCGACAAGTTGACAAGTTAATGAGAAATAATGACCGTCCTTCACGAGAAGCTCGGGGTGTCAAGGTATTGATTAATCATTTCATCATAATTTAAGATGGATGTAGGATTCCTTCTGATATTTGCTTCTAGTTAAGAGGACTAGAATTTTCTTTCAGAAAACAAACCTAGTAACCCATTTCTGTCAATTTTGTAAAATTTGGTTTACATATATGTATCCTCTGGCATTCAAGTGTGCAATCTGTCTTACTAAGCCATGTACTTAAGCATCAGGGTTATCAAATGTAGTAATTGCTTAACTCTTCTAAAAATGAGGGAGTTCATTTATTCACACCCTTTTGTCTATTCCCTATCCTTGGTGTTGTTTATAGCAACAGATTGCAATCTCAGTCTCTATCCTGTGCCCTGTGGTGTAACATTAGAAATAGGGTGTGGAAATAGACCCACCCAAAAATTACTGTGATATTTTCAGTGGTTAATGCTTTTTCTCTTCTCAAGGTCCCATAAATTATTTCCATGCTTTCTGGTTGTAGAGGTACTTTATTCTGAACGGGTTGGGCGCCAACCTCATTGTGGTTTTTCCAATTGGATTTAAGCTAGTTTATCTTTGTCAGTAGGTTTTGAGGGTTGGATTTCATGTACTTGAATGCATTTTAATTGCCAAGATAGAGCTTCCTTTAGCTGTAAAAGATTTCCATGCCTCAGGTGTTAATGCGTAAAAATCTGATTTCAAATGTGCAGGAGGAACCGTCGTCGAACCAGGTACAATTTTCAGGGGATCCAATCAAGAGAAAATTGATTTCTCCAGATAGTGAAGAGCCTACTAATGGTCTGGAAATTCCTCCGAAACGTATGCGTTACACTTACAACGGAAGATCTCCAGATGTAATTCTGTCAAATGAGCCTGCAGATGATAATGCTAATAATGGGATCTCTTCTAAACCTTCCATATTGAATAACTTGAATCCTGTCGAGCAAATGATTACAGCTATTGGGGCTTTTCTAGCTGAAGGGGAAAGAGCTGCCGAGTCGCTTGATCTTTTGATTACACAAATACAACCGGATTTGTTAGCTGATATTGTAATACGCAATATGAAGCATTTGCCTAAGACACTACCTTTAGCAAAACCGGGAAGCTTGGCCTTAAATGCACACAGCACTTCTGCTGCCAGCTTTGCGGAGGCTGCAGCACCAGATAATACGGCAATGTCAGTCAATTCTTCACTTTCCACATCCCGGGGATCGATTCCAGAAGCCAATACTGTCAGCACGTCTCTTCCTGATTTCTCTAGTTCCACAAATCACCCAGCGGATTCTAGACGGGATCCAAGAAGGGTAAGATATGTAGTTAACTTGGGTCTTGCTGTTGCTTGTTGTGATAATGAATATTTCTTGAGTTCTAGTACTTTTTCCCTGTGTATGTTTTCTTTTTCCTTTTCATGAGGTATGGGAATTTTTGTATGATAGCTGCCTGTAGGCTCAGTTTGATTTATCTTTTCTCCAGGATCCCCGTCGCTTGGATCCCCGTCGAGCTGCGGTACCTGTTGAAACTCCATTGCTTCCTGCTGTAGAGGAGATTACTCAGCTGCAATCAGGGTTGGAAGGTGCTGCATCTGTAAATAAATTGCCTTGTGTACCTGCTGGTCTGAGCACTGAGCAAATCCCTCTGCAGGATGCTGATGTCGATGAGAACGGTATGAGGCCTTCACTGGTCGCTGTTACTGAAGAAGAAATGGCAAAAGAGGAGGCAACAGGTGGAGCTAGGGAGGTAATCTCAAGTACAGAGGTTCATGTGCTCGGTGATCGTGCACGTTCTCCTGATCATGTAGTTGATGAGAGCTCGCAGATGTCCTCAGATGTTGCAGTAACAGATGCATCAGATGCTTCTTTCTTCCAAGAATTCGATGACTATTCTCCACCTGTTTCAATTGCATCTGCATCTGAAGAGACTTCTGTAGATCTGCCCCAAGTTCCACATTACATTGATTTGTCAATAGAACTAAGACAAACAATGAGGAAACAGGCTTTGGAACGAATTGTCAGATCATACAAACAGTTGAAAAACAAGGATTTTTCGCAGACTAGGATGGCTCTACTTGCTCGATTGGTATCTTGGGTAGATATTTCTCCATTCAGTCCTGTTTTCTATTGATTTTTATCAGCCTTCCAATTTTATTTTTGTGCCATGTTATGTGTTTTTGGCTGTTGCATCAAAATAGCTGGGCCTACAGGAATGGAGGTGTTACTGGCAAATGGCTTGAGCTAGACATTTTTGGTTTTCACCTTCTAGGGAACTATTAACTTTATGTTTTGGTTTAGCCTGAAATTGCTCTGCTTGAAGTTGACTTTTCTTTTCATCTAAAGTGAGTGGAGTTTGAGCGCTAATACTTTCGTTTTTACCGTTTCTGTAAAGGCTTAATATATAGTGTAAAGTGTAAACTATTGTATTCAATCATAATTTTATCATAAAGACTTGTAGCATACTCCAAGTTGTAAATGTTATGTAAAACTAGAAGTTGATATAAAAAATTTGCTGGAAAATGATATTGTTTTGAAACTGACGGGTTCATCCAGAATCAATTAGCGTAACTCAATTTGGGGCTTGTGCACTATCGACATCACTATGGTTTTTGAAAATTTTTATTTTTTGAAGTAGTTTTATTGTTTTTAAAGTTCTTTTTGAGAAAATTTATATTAGGTGGTTTAATTGATGAAGCGTAAAGGTGTATGGGATCAGGTTAGAAGGGAATGCCACGTGTAATCGTGTCGGTCTTGAGTCTTTTCCGGTAAGGGTTAAAGAGGGGGGGGGGGGTTGATAGTATTCGGGTGAGTGGTGAAGTTAGTTTTTGATACTTTAACTGTAGTATTGCTTGGCGTGTGCGTGTTTTGGTAGGTCTTACACCCCTGAAGAATATAGCGGTCTCTTCAATTGCACAGGGATAAGCTTAACATATCTTTTCTTGTTTCTAATAGATGGAAGCTGATGATGTTGTTACAGAGATGTTGCAGGAAGATATTGTGTTAGATTACAGAGATCAGCAGGTAAAGGTTCTTAAATAAGAGTCTCATCTTTTTTCTGCCATTTTTCTTTCACTTGTACCCATTGTTTGCTTTCCGTTGCCCTAGCCTATTCTAGAAAAGGTGCATGGGGGACGAGGTTTTGGAAAGAATACTGATCATGGCAGGTCTTGTTGTCATTGTGCATTGAAAACTATATATCTTCATTCCCTTCCCAAGACATTTGAGTGGTTTGAATATCGATGTACATTGTGAAGTAGACTTAAAATAAAAAAGTTTCATTTACATTAATAGGTCCAGGAACTATAAGACCTTATTCACACTGCTCTAATCATTATACTTGTGGTTGTTCTTCAGAAGTGTCAAATTTGCCAAATATTTTTTGATATGGAAGAAATTGGTGATCTGCTTAATCTGTTTGTTGGTGTTTATTTATAATTGCACATCCATTGTTTTGGCAATTCAGCTGGTCTAATTTACTGCATAAACTGTGTCTGAACTTCCGATTTCCCAGAAAAGTCGACTTAGAAGATCCTTTAAGAAGTGGCCATAGTTTTCTAGGCAGTCAATTTTGATGGACCTTTAAGGAGTATGTAGAATATCCTTTGCAATTTGGTATTATATGGCTAAGTGGCCCTTCTGCCTCCACGGCTCCCCCCTAGCAGTCCATGCCCCCTTTCGTACACGAAAAAAAGAAAAGAGTTGTGTTGGGAGGTTTGATCTTGTAATAGCTTTTAATTTTCTGCCTCTGCATTTCTGAATGTTCCTTTGAGTACTAGTTCTGCGAGAAACATTAACAATGACTGATAAGTCTTACCTTTGTGTCTGCACACATTCATGGAATGTCAGATTCTACATTTTCTGCAAATTCAGATGAGATGTTGCTACCTTGACCCTTTTGTCTTCCTATCATTTTCTGTTTATTGATTAACATGGTTGTGTTGCAGGGACATGAGCTTGTAATGCATGTTTTGTACCATCTCCACGGTCTAATGGCAACTGAGTCTGATGACCAATCCCCTGGTGCTGCTATCATGTATGAGAAGTTTCTTCTTGGAGTGGTAGGGATTCATTCATCTCCTTCAATTTTGTTCTTTTTCTCAAGAGTTGGAATTTACTCACATTTTTTCCTGTAGGCAAAATCTTTGCTCGATACTTTGCCCGCTTCAGACAAATCGTTTAGCAGACTTCTTGGTGAAGCTCCAACTTTGACAGACTCTGTAATGAAACTGTTGGAGAACATCTGTTGTCCTGATAAGTTAAATGCGAAGGCAAAAGATATTAGTGATGACCGTATAACTCAAGGTCTCGGGGCGGTCTGGAGCTTAATTCTGGGGCGTCCACTAAATCGGCAGGCCTGTTTGACTATAGCTCTCAGGGTAATGTGATTGTGTAACTAGAAAGGGCATGCATCATATGTTTAGTGTTCTGCAATCTTTACAAGACCTGCTATGACTAAAGACATCTGGAATAACAGATAACTAGCTTTCATGATAGAAATTTATTTTAATATGAGGACCAGTTTTTGACGTTGTGGTGCTTAATCCATAAAAATATGGAACAAGCTCAACAGATGGGTATATTATTGATCACCAACACATCCTTAGTCAGCAAATAACCTTGTTAATTCCTTTTGAACCTGATTCTTGCTGTTTTGGTGTCTTTATAATATAGTTCTTGCTAATTATTGCTAATGAGGACTTTGGTTACCGCGGTTGTTGTGTTGAGTATTTATTAAAAACCAGTTTTAGGACTTACTGTAGGTTTATATTCTAAACTCACTAATGGCATCGGGTAAAGTCAATACTAATGGCATTGGTAAAGTCAATACTAATGACATCATGCAACGCCGTAGATCACCTATTGCTCTGAGCCCGGATGTCTGTATAATGTGTAGAACTCTGAGAAAGCCTCTCATCTGTTTGTACAATGTGAATTTCCTTTCGTTATGTGAAATAAGTTTGGTCAATATTTTTGAAGAGCTGTGGGTGTGTCCTGCTGCAATGTCATATTACCTTCAAATTCAGTTTGTTGGTCTTAAAAGTACCAAAGATGCAAA
Organism: Corrigiola litoralis; assembly: GCA_901111285.1. NCBI lineage: Eukaryota > Viridiplantae > Streptophyta > Magnoliopsida > Caryophyllales > Caryophyllaceae > Corrigiola > Corrigiola litoralis. Next base: position 16,495 of record CAAKMY010040675.1, read on the forward strand.
ATTACTTTGGAGGTGTGTTAGACTGGCAGTTTTTTGGTGTATTTGGCATGAGCGAAATGCTCGTATTTGGGCTGTCTTTGTAGCTTCTCTTTGGGCAAAGGCTGTGGGTGCCGAATGAATGCTCTGTAAAGGAGCTGGGCACATTCGTAAATTCTTTTGTTAGCTTCTTTTTCCTCATTATATTTTTAAAGTAAACTCTAGTGCTGGGTGGAAACATTCCGAGTCATAATCCTTGCTTATATTCGCCTATCTTATCTGTATAAGTATCCCTTTCTGATTTCGTGGTTAGGAGATTATGTTGGTTTTCTGGAGCCTTTACTTCAAAGAACATTCTTTCGATAGGGAGATGAAAAGTCAAACCAAGGTCTGAAGAGTTCGAGATGCAAAATGAAGGTCCCACTAGATGATAAGCTATTTGTATGGTGTATGGACCTCTTTACGGGAAGAAATGTAGTTAGTCATAGCTTCAGGTTCATAGACTCAGTGGAGATATCCTCACGGTGAACATTGTATCTGAAGGTACTGGTATTATGTGGAATACCTTTGATGTTAAGGGAGACGAGTAGATCTATCTGGTTTTCAAAGAAGCATTTTATATTGAAAAATTTCTGGCTTCTTTTTGCACAAATAGTGGTGGCGCCTTCCATGCCATAATCTGGTGTTTCATGTACAAGGGCTCACATATTTTTCGTGACAAGTTGATGGGGATTATAATTTTTTTTTTCCATCTGGAACATTTTCTGTCATGTGACGATTTCTCAAGGAGCTCTCCCAAGAGAGCTGATGAGTGGTTTTGGTCGATGGATAGAAGAGCTCTTAGTTGGATCTTGTTCCTGGGTTTTCATCCGTGTATCATTTTTCTCTTCTGAAAGAATTAACCATGAATCACTGGTATAAAAAATCATCCTTATATCAATATTTTTGCCCGTCAATAGAACAAAAAAATTCATATCTAAATATATATAAATAAGAATTCGGGGCTGTTTCTCATGATGAGTTTTCGGTATAAGGAAGTTCCCTTTGATCACGTTTTCGGTAAAACGGTCCTCTGACTGGATGAGGTGAGGATTTAAGCTTAGAAGCTCGCTCCATTATATTACTGGACCATCTTACTCAGGTTTTTGCCTTATATTTCAGGAGGATCGGTTTGATTAATATTTGTGGTTTTGCTTAAAAGTGTTTACTCTAGTCATTTTGACATCGAGAAAAATGAAATTATCTAGAAAAAGGCTGTATTAAAGTGCATAGGTATTTATCTCCAAAATATTGCTCAACGCGTGTAAGACATGTTAAAAGCTGTGTAATTTGTCTAATTAAAAAAATAGAGTTTGATTAAGCTTTTAGAGAATCCTTTCCCTGATTGACAACTTATCACTTGGGCAAACATCTGATTCTCGTCTTCGAATTTGTTCGAACTCTGATTTAGATTGTGAAGATTGACAGCCAATGGACACGACAAGCTTGTTGTTGATTCTGTTTTATTATTTGTGTGTCTTATTTTGGCTGATTGGCTGTGCGCATCATATTTCCACAAAATCTGTGGCCAAGACGAAGTGTCATTGATAACTAGTAGCATTTTTTGTTGTCTGTATATGAAAATTTCCTGTGTTACGTCTTCATTATCCATCAGTTTTAGGTCCAAATGAACTTGGGAATGACACTTGTTGCACAATAGTGTTAAATATCCCTTAGAGTTTATATTTAAATCCAAAGATGTTAACTGGGTCAGTAAGCGGCAGAATTATTGGAGTTTGAGTTTTGACCGTCAATTGTAGTTGGGGGGAGGTAGGTGGTTCCATAGATATATGTTGCATCAAGTTAGGAGTAAACTTCTGCATGCAAGCTGTGGTTATTTCTCCAGTGTTCTACTTCAGTCTAACTTGTGTTTTTTACTCTTGCAGTGTGCTGTTCATTCAGAAGATGATACTCGTGCCAAGGCCATCCGTCTGGTATGTCTGGAAGTACTGTCAAATTTGAATATTGGACATGTTTGCAATAGCAGAATTCTGCCATTACTTTTTAGATGTAAGGAAAATTTGACAAAAAAATCCTATGTATGGGCCTTCTTCCTAAAAAATCCTCCTAAAACATTGTACAAAAAGAATCGACACTTTGTTGTCTTAAACAATTTTGATCCCTAGTTAACTCCTTAAATTACAGTGTCGATGTGTCAGTTAATTTACTAAGAAGGAAAATAAATATTCGCATCCTTAGAACGTTCTTGTGAAGTTGGAAACAGAGAGTCCGTCTAACCCGTCATCATTTACTTCTGTTATTGTGCTTTAAGGAGTCTTAGTATTCACGTGAAGTTTTGAAGGAGTAGTTATTTGTCCTTGGATTTTTTGTTTGGGCTATTTTTACTGAACCATATGAATTGTTAACTGAATAGGGCAAGAAGGTAGCAGAATACGATAGAGAAACCAGGTGTCCTTTTAACAAACAATGTGAAAAGTTCTTTTTTTACCAAAGATCCTTATTCTCCAAAAACAAAATCACAGGAGAGTATGAAGAAGAAACAATTCTGACTGTTAATATGACAAGCCAAGCCACATTTTATGATGTCAATGAAGCCTCTTCCAATCTCTCATCTATTCTGAGCCATGTCCCTTCACTCGAAATAGAGGATGAAGACATTTTTGTATCTTTAGTCACCTTCCATTGCTCATTAGCAGATTTTTAAACTTCTACGACAGTAATTCTGGTCTCTTATTACTCTCGCATCTGTTTGTCACAATTTTTCTTTGCAGTTTTCAGTTTTTTTTTGGTTTTTGTTTTTTCTGGCAAAGGGATTACAAATGAGAGAATGAGTCGACATTGGCAGGGCATCTAAGATGAGTATGAAAGAAGATGAAGAACAAATTGGGGGATCAAGGGATCTGATACAGATGAATAATAAAACACTAACGGGTTGTTCAGGAATGAGATCAGAGAGAAAGACCAGGGGAAGGGAAAAGTTTTCTGAGATCATTCTTATTACTAGGAGATAAGAAGGGAGGATTATGTTCTTACACCATTTGTCTATTCCTCACTCCAAGATGACTTATACGTCACAAAATGGAGTTTGAGATGTCTATACACTATACACTAGTATAAAATTAGGGTATAAGCATAGACAAAAAGGGGTGTGGGGTAAACATATTAAGGGAAATTCCAATTGGTGCCCTTGAACTTTGCACTTTTCCAATTGGTACCTGTTTCTTTGAATGATCTAAACGGTAACCAAATATGAATAAGCAGTCAATACCGAAGGGAATTTCAATGTCGTGGATGCTAGTTTGATAAGAAATATAGAAGGAAATATCAAGCAAGGTGAAACTTCGATCATAAAAAGCAAAAAGATACAACCAAAGTTGAGATTTTGAAGAAGAAGGTTGAAGAATTTATTGACTCCGATAAGAAGGATGAATTTCGCAAATTCTGTTTGTGGCAAATATGGATTATATTAATTAGTGGAAAAGGCGGAATAATTTAATTAACGAAAAATTGACGATTTTATCCATATTTGGTCACTGTTTAGATCAGTGTAAGAAAGTAAAGGGCACTAGTTGGAATCTGGTTGAGAAATTGGGCACCAGTTGGAATTTCCCAAATATTACTCCCTCTAGTTCTATTTAAACTTCATACTTTCTTTTTCACGTTTGTCAATGCACATTTTGTAGGCTATATATCTCTAGTTATATGTTAGTAAAAAATTTTAAAAATTTGATATTCTTAATCTACTCATTAAGACCAACTAAACAAGATCCCACATGACTATATTTTATCTTATAGGTTGTAAAGAAATCTAAAAACAATCTTTACCTATGAATAGTGTTCAAAAAGCAACTATGAAGTTTAAATAGAACTAGAGGTAGTAATAATGATCTTTTTAACTGCCTCATTAGCACTGTCAGTAACGATATCAGTTTGAGACCAAATTAGTTTGACACTATAAAACTTGGGTTTATTTTTGTGGAATGTTGAAGGTGATGTTATATGTGGAAGTCAGCTTAAATGAGGGCAAGATTTTGTTGATTTTTGGTAGCTAGAGTAGCCATATATAGAATATCATATGTTCTTTTATGAAAGAAACATGCCTTTTTGCTTCCTCATCGTTATTTCCTGACTACAGATTTGTATCATGTAAGGTGGTGATTATTAAAGCTTCTCTTTGCTTTTGTCAGGTTGCGAATAAGCTTTATCCACTCAACTATTTATCTGAAACAATTGAGGAGTATGCTATTAACATGTTACTGTCAGCAGTGGACTCTGATGCTTCAGAGTCTGGGTCCATTGGTCACAAGAGTGAAGAAGTAAGAAGATCTTTGCTTTTGTCTTACAGCTTGTATATTATGACAATAAAAATTTGAACCTAAGAGTGATCATACAACGTTGAGCTAGCTCAAATAATCACTAATTGTTATTGTCTTATTGTAGGAAATTTGATTTGGTAAGAAAATGGTCTCAGTTGTAATTTTGGATTCTCATATTGCACTTGTAAGTTTGACTTGGATGAAATTATACGGATTGAACTATACTGAACTGACTGTTATACGGGAAGAGGCTTTGTGCTTCAAGTCCATTGGCTTCTTTATTGCCACTGCACGATCATATTGGCAGAGGAATGATGCCTTGTACATAAGCGATTTAAGACTTCTTTGTCCTTTAATAAGCAATATGCTCATCTTGACTGTTATACTGAACTGACTGTTATACGGGAGCGGGAGGGGGAGGGGGAGGGGGAGGGAGAGGGAGAGGGAGAGGTAGAGAGAGACGGAGAAAGGGTCGGAGGGAGGGACGGAGGGAGGACTGAGCTATGAACTTTCTTCTTTTTTTGTAGACAATTCAAAAAGTTCTTGAATCCTTTCAAGCCTTTATTCTACATTGTCTCTCATATCTTGTTTTTCATGATCATGTTGGAAGTCTTCTAATTTCTACCAACTCTATTCCAGATGGAGGGTGATGAAGATGCTTCTATCAGCGTTCCTCAACTTTCTGAGTCTGGTACTTCTACCGAGAAACTTGTAAAGGGTGTACATCGTGTATCTGCTTTTGAAGCTCAACGCCTGATATCTTTGTATTTTGCACTTTGTACAAAGGTTAGAATGAAGTAATATTGCATCTTAGACCTTTAAAATCCAGGAGTATGCTCCATACCCATACCCTGTTTTTCTGACAGATTCTTTTTTGTTTTCGTAAATTGCAGAAACCTGGTCTACTTCAGCTTGTATTTGATGTTTACGCACGATCTGGTAAATGTGTGAAGCAGGTATCAATGTTCTTTGCTTTGTTGACCACAAATTGCATACAATATGATGCTTATTTTCTGTTACTCAAGCTTTCTGGGATGATCTGGTAGCTGTGGCACTTGTTTGACTTCATCTCTCTTTTAAAATTCTGAAGACCAAAAGCATCAGTTGACTTAAATGCCATATTAATTGGCACGTAAAAGTTACGTCTGAGCATTTGGTAAACAAGAGCTCATATTTTCTGATTTGTTATGCAATGCTTTTACCATATATGCTTTGTCCTGAAAAAAAAGTACGAAAAAACTGAAAACTTTTAGATATATCCAGGTGTCACAGGTAGAGTTCTTGGCCCTAAGATAAGTTTAACTTGGACCACCTCTGGGTCAAATACTATCTGCTGGTGATTACAGTTCGTACTTTTGGGGACTGTTTGATGAACTAAAAAACGCAAATAGGTAGCTTACAGAGAAACACTTTCATCGAAATGTTGTGGATTCAAAGCTGTACTAGGCTTTCCCTATTTTCTCGATAGCTATTTCTGTTTGGTTATTTATTATTATCGCTCTTCTTATTATCATCTACTATCATTATTTGATTACAGGGTGGGTTTCTTTTTCTTTCCAGTTTCCCCCTGTGTGGCTTTCTCTCTCGTTGGTCTTTGTTGTTTTATGTGATGGATTTTCTTTATACCTTTTTCTTGCCAGTAGCCCAGTACTATCATGTTTCTTGTAGCTTTTCTGTAATTTCTGCTACTGGGCACACTGTTTTTTTTTATTATCTAATCACTGGGAAATCCTTTTGCCTTTCATATTTAAAAATTGAGGTTGCCTGTCATAGGCTGCCGGCTAGTGAAATGTTGAATAGTATCTAATGATACTTTTAGTGCTCAAAAAACCTAAGAATTTTATGGTGTGCGATTAATTTGCTGTGAGGGATAATCTTGTTGTTTCATTTTTATTCTGTCTCATTCAATTCAGTCAAACCTTTGTAACTGAGTCTGATCGAAACACAGCTTCTCACAAAAAAAGGGTTTGCCTTTTGTAATGTAGTTTTGCCACGAGCTCCACAGTTTCATGCTTCTCTTCATTCCATTTCTTCTTTTGGGTGATGGAGGAATTGAAGGCTGTCAAATCTATAGAACTTTCTAATGTTTTTATAGTATTTTTACAATCAGCGTTTATTTTTCTTCAATAATGCAGGCTATCCACCGTCACATTCCAATTTTACTTAGAGCACTTGGATCATCATATGCTCATTTGCTCCGCATAATATCTGACCCGCCTACTGGAAGTGAAAACCTGTTGATGCTGGTTGGTTCCTCTTCTATCTCCTACCCTTTCTCTATTGCCGTTTTGTGGGTGAATTCTTAGGGGATTGTGCTACATTTTTCCTCTCATTCGGCAATTTATGCTCTTATGTATTCATGTGAGCAGGTTCTCCAAATTTTGGCTGAGCAGACCACTCCGTCGCCTGATCTTATAGCTACTGTTAAACATCTTTATGAAACTAAGCTGAAGGTTTTTGTTCGCCAAAAATTTCTTTCTTACTTTTTAACCAGCTTCTTGGATCTGCACTTACTTCTCATTTGGTGGACTTGCAGGATGCTTCTATCCTGATACCGATGCTATCTTCACTTTCAAAAAACGAGGTGCTTTCACAATATATTTTCCTTTCTAGAGGATCATCTATACATGATCAGAAGTTTATTTATTTATATATGTGCATAAACTTCTGATCTTGGTGATTACTGTATTCTTCCCTTGAATTTGTTCTGGATATTAAATTGTTATATTATTTCAGGTGTTGCCCATATTTCCGCGGCTTGTAGACCTACCTTTAGATAAATTTCAGCAGGCGCTGGCTCGCATATTGCAGGTGTAAATCCTCATTATTTTTATATGTGTTCCATCTTGTCACTTTGTTTTAGAGCAATATGGAGCTGATAGGTCATGACACATGCAGCTGATAGGTCATGACACATTAGTAGCTTGTCTGTTCCCTTGGGCACTTACCTTTCCTTTTAAAATTCTTGTGTTGTACTGTGCGGGTAAAATAATTGACTTTCAGAACTTCCTGAAATCTATTGGTATTTTAAGCAACCATATCTTAAAGCTTAAAATTTAAAGCAAATTTATGAGATAGTCAAGCTGTTCCTGTTCGATCACGGTTTATGTATCTTGCACCTTCTCTCTGCCTCCTACTAATCCTAATATGACACTGTGCATCACAGGGGTCAGCCCATACTGGTCCAGCATTAACACCAGCTGAAGTTTTGGTTGCTATCCATGATATTGTGCCAGACAAAGAAGGAATTAAAAAGGTACTACCTTGTCTCGCTAGGATTGTAGTTTATTCTATGAACATTGAGCTTTCTCATAGTAGAATATTTCTTTCTTCCACCATAGTATCTGCATAATTAATGCATAGTATACTTGATCGTACATTACTGACTTCATAGTTTAAGATCTCTTCCTTGCACCATTATATCGATTAATTAAATGCAAATATTATTCAATCTCATAGTTGCTGACTACTACTGCATACATTTTATTAAAATTAGCGTTGCATGTCTGCAGGTTACAGATGCATGCTCGGCTTGTTTTGAGCAACGTACTGTGTTCACACAGCATGTCTTAGAAAAGGCTTTGGGCCAGATGGTTTGTATTTTCACTATCTTGATTCGTAGACTCTTAACTTTTGCAAAATAATGAATACAAATGCTACTTTTCCAGGTTGTTCGAAAACCTCTTCCTGTACTTTTTATGAGAACAGTAATCCAGGCTGTTGATGCCTTCCCATCTCTGGTAAATGTTCGTCCTTCTGAGCGCATATCAATTTAAAACAGTTACTGTATACAAGATGATAAATTTTGGTTGTCTCTAGTTGTGTGGTATACAAATATGTATTTGGCATTTGAAAAATAAACAATCGCTAGTCGTACATAATAGATAGACTTTTATGATAGCTATTGCTCCAAACCAGCATTTAGGGTTGTAAGAAGAAAACAGACACGTGATGCCCAGAGTGCTCAGCTTTGTTTCGGAGGTTGAACTATCTGGATGGTCAGTCTCTTTAGAACATTCTTGAAGTTCCTGTCAAGAATAAGAAAGAAATCTGGGTTTGTCTGTTGTTGATCCCAAGGATCAAAGTTAGAAGATACAGATGGCCTGGCGTGTCTCTTATAAAACAACAGAAGGTTAGGAATAAACATATCAAGTCCATAACCTCAGAGAGTCATCTATCCATTGTCCTTTGATCAAGTAGCGGGTTTATTTGCAGGAATAATCATCTGGCTACATTGGTAGGTTCTATGGGAGGTAGCACTTTTTACTATGTTCCTAGATTTTAGTAGTTTGAACATTTTAAATTAACAAAGAGGACCTGGATATATGTTAGGGAGCGTCTTATTCCATTTCCCACACCCTAATGGTGTGAGAATAAATATTTAGAAATTATATTTGTGGGAATAGACAAATAGGGTATTGAAATAGATGCTCCCGATATGCTAATGCTAATTAGCTATCTTTTGTACTGTAAGTATTGAACAGCATATCGAAAATCAGCATATTGCACCCAATATGCCAATAAAGGAATATGCTATTTCAAAATACTGTTTTACCAAACACCTGAAATTGTATTTTGGTCGGTCAAACATGCTTAAGGGTTCCATATGCCAATTTTGCCCCAATATCGCGAGAGAAAACACCCTCTCATGTGGCTACAACACTCAGTCCAGAGCTTATTCAGAAAATATATATATATATATATATATATAAAACGGTCTTTTCCTTTTGTAGTGTTGTTGGGGGAAGTAGCTTTATAATTGACATAACTGTGTAGCAAGGGTCTTTGCCGGTGCCAAAAATAGGGCTGTGGGGGCCGTGGTCACATCATGAATTTTTCTACCTGTCCGTCTTACAAAGTTATTTCACCTTACTTTGACCTATTTATTCAATTTTGAGTCCGGGCCTGGGCTTTCAAATCCCAAGAACTCCTTTCAAAGAGATGATTTTTTTTTCCTGAGTTGAAAGACCTCTAACTTAAGTTCGGATACAATTTGTGTTGGCTTATGCAGATCCATGCAACCCAAGGATTCTGCTCCAATAGCTTGGGAATGAGACTTCACTTTACTAGCTATTAAGAAGTTTCAAAAGGCACTACTAGCCAAGTTCAAAGAATGGATGATAAGATAATGAACTTGTACTTTTTTTTGACCTCATCAAGGCTTCTTGAAGCCTTTCATGCACCCTCATTTTCAATTCAAACATGGGTTTGGTTCACACTCCATGTTTTGAGAATAATTTACCGCCGGAAAGAGGAAAAAAAGTCTTTTTCTAAAGAATTCTTCATTAGGAATCTGTAAATAGGGTAGTGAACTTGTATTTTTTTTAGACCCATTAAGGCTTTTTTGAACCCTTACCTGCACCCTCGATCTCAATTCAAACATGGGTTTGTTTTACACTCCATGTTTTTAGACTAATTTACCATCGGAAAAGAGGGGAAAAGGAGTTTTTATCCAAAGAATTCTTGATTAGAAATTTGTGAAATAATTTTTTGGTTATTTTAACTCCGCTGCGCTACGTTTCGACAAAGACATTAGATTCAGTATTTGATTTCACAGAGAAGCTTTTCCTGGTAATTGGACAATATTTTACATATGTACTTTGTTTCTCTTTCTTTGTGTGTGATACAAAAGTTACTAGTCAGTTAGGTGACCGTAAAAGCTAGGGAAGGGAATGAACAAGTAATGTTACTCCAACGAAGTAATGGTGTCGAAAACTTGACACTCAAACGTGTATGAATTCATTTTAGGTAAACACATGAAAAGTTTTCATAAATTAGCCTAGTCCAACAGCCAGAGTTTTTTAACCCTTTACCCTGTTGGACATGTGTAGTAAAATCCAAGCTAACAACTAGACTGTTTGGAAAATTTCTACAGGAGGGAAGGTGCTTGACGCCTAATAACCCTACAAATAATGGAAAGTAGTACTAGTATATCATCATCTGAAATTACTAAATAAAACTTATCGATTTCTGTCTCAAAGTTACGGATATTAGACGGCAGTCTATGATACAATATAAGTACGTAATTTTCTTTTTATCAGGTTCTTTATCTCTGACTATAAATTCTGAAAAGCTTGGAACCTTATTTTCCTGCTATCATGACTTCGTCTAACCTAGAATTCAGAAAGCCTTCTGGGTCTAAGAAATCCGCTAATGCTGAATCTGAATTGCTGAGAAATGTTTTTTTTTTTTTTTTTTTACATACTATCACTCTGCAGTGATAATTCTTGGTGCAAGGGCTGTTACCTGTGTGATGTGCCTACATATCTGAACTCATCGTGTACTTTTTTATTTTAGTCTTTGTTCAGAGTTTTGTATAACACTGATAAATCTGCATTGTATTATGAGATAGAGTACATAAGTGCGACATTGCTAATGGGACATAAACATGTGTGAACTCTGACTTTCGAACTGGCCCAACCTGCAGAATCTTCTTGTCAGAAAGTGTCAGTAACTTGTGCAAAATGGCTCTAAAGCTGCATATGACTGTCACTAAATATTTACAAAATATGTTAGCCATACTTGACAATGATACATCAGATAGAAGCTATGCCATTTCTCAAAAACTCAAAAGACAATTTTCTATCATTGTTCTATTCTTTGTGATGTAGATGACAATGAGCTCCTTTCTTGCAAGACCCCTCAAATTACAGGTGAAAAATGTGTAGCAGAAAACTGTGACAATTTACAACTTCGAATATTGAACCCAAACTCCTAGGAGTTCATGCTCAAGAAACTTGAGAATCTGAGGTCAACTGGTTGTGTGGAATCTATTTTTATAGATTTTAACTTAGCATGGCCCTTTGGCCAGTTTGGTGTGCCTAGATATTCAAATCAGAAATAATAAAGGGGCTAATACGTTTTCTTGAGTCTGTATGGGAAGACAAGTAAATTATACTCCAGATAAGAAAAAAATATTTTCAAGTAGCAAAAAAGTGTTGGAGAACAATGAATTCTCCTGCACAAGTAATTTCAAAGGGACCTAATTCCTCTGAAGTAGAACTAAAGGATGCCTTATAAAGCCTCTGAAACCTTGTCCCAAAAAGAAGCTAAGTACCCTACTCGCCCCGACCATTATACCAATACGTGGTCAGCAACGCACACTTCCAGACCAATACACCTATTATACTTCCACCCAACCCTAGATAATCACCATGTAGAAAGCCCATCACATAATGACGAACCTATTCCTCCTTACTGCAACCCATCGGTTTGATCCAGATTGCATTAGCGACACCACAGTGTAAAAATAGACGATTGACGGATTCAGAGCTTTCTCTACACATGAAACATGTGCTCGGTTGAAGATTAGTGTTCGGTCTTTGACGTTGTAGCATGTCATAAGTGTTAATTCTCCAGAGGACCATAGTCTAGCTAAAAGCTCGCATCTTCAAAGGTGCTATAGCTTTCCAGACACCATTCAAAATGGAATTCAAAGGGGAAGGTGTTGGTTGAGGGAAAGAAGCCAAAAAAGACCTACAACTGAAAGCACCTGAAGATCCAAACTATAGCATCCCAACCTTTGATAAGTGTGCTCTCCAAAATGTCAATAAAAGCATTAACCTTACCTATCTCCCATTCGCATGGGACCCATTTAGGTGAAGATCCCAAGAATTTATTATGTAAATAGTTGATATTGTTGCATTATTCGGAGTAGAAGGTCCATGATATGCGGAAATTACCCAAAAAATGACTCTCCCTGTTTTCTACCTTGTATAAAGCCAAGGGTAGGGAATGCTCGAAACTTTGGGAAAAGAAATTCCAAGGGAAAGCATGAGTACGAGGCTCACCAAGGAGGTCCCATCCATTAGTGTGAACACCATATTTACTGTGGATGGTTTGATACCAAAAGGAAGTACGAAAAGAGGCTACATTATAGTAATGAAGGCTAATGTTATTGTTTAACTTTCAGATGTGTCACGCATGCTGTGTCTGTTGACAATATTTCTATTGACCCTAGTGGGTATTTCGTGTTGACATTACCTCTTGGTAGTTGGTTCTATCTGGAATGCATGATACTCATATCTTTCTCCCCATTCTTAATGTTCTTGATCACAATACTTATGCTGAGTGACATTGATGGATCCGCTAAAGTTTAGCATATCATACTCATCTATCCAGGTTGATTTTGTCATGGAGGTTCTGTCCAAGCTTGTCAGTAGACAGGTGAGGTCATATTTTCCTCTCTTGTTTATGCTCTAATTTTTCTGTCAGACAGACACTGATTCACGACACGTAAATCTGTGTGCAGATCTGGATTAATGATAAAAAGCAATGGATTGGATTTTTGAAATGCGTGTCCCAAACACAGCCACATTCATTCCATGTGTTATTACAGGTCAAAACTGAAAATCTGATGTATAATCAACATATAGTCATATACATCTCAAATTACCTTTTTCAACTATTTTTTATGCTCTTTATTAGTTATGCTCCCTAGTTGAATTGCTGGTTGCCACTTGCAGTTACCTGCGCCCCAGCTCGAACTTTCTCTAAAGAAATACGCCAATCTCAGAGGTCCCCTTGCCGCTTACTCGAGCCAGCCGAATATTAAATCTTCTCTACCAAGGTAAAAGCTTTTTAAACCACATGGAAGTCGATTGTAGCGTCTCCAGTCCACATGACAAGTGTTGTCCCTGCCGATTTGATAATATTAGACTGGTTAAGGAAGCATTTAGAAAAATGGTTGGCTTCTGTCACGACAAAGACAGTGGATTGTAACATAGTGTCACTCGTGACAAATTATGTCTGTTTTGTAGACTTAGAATTATAGGTATTGGTATGGTGGAAATGTTGATTCATATGGAGCTTGAGTTTGGGAAAACATACACACTGCTGACCCCTGACTGTCAAGGATAGTTGAGCGGGCACTTGCATATAGTGGGTTGATTTGCTCAGTGCTCCTACTTTCAGTTTATTGTTCTGCTTTATAACCCTGTCCTGTAAATGTTCTTGCTGCACAGGTCGGTTTTATCTTTCTGCTTTGTTAATTAGCTGAAAACAGTTTGATGGGGATGATTTTGGGTCAATTAGCTACATTGTCTGTAAATGTTTTTAGAGGGGCTATGTGCTAAGTTGCACAATCCGAACTTGTCCTGTAACTGAAATACTTCATCTTACTTCCTCAGAGAATCCCTCGTCGTCCTTGGTCTTGTGCACGAGTCGCAGATTACACAGCCACATACCATGTCTTCGTTGCAAACCTCTGACACTAGTTCTGTTCGTGGAGCAACATCAACGTGATAGGGCCTCAGTGAGAGGTATTGGCTGTTACCTTCCTTTTTTGCCTTCGGTGAGGTTGTCGCCTGGTACATTGGGAGGCAGCGTGAAGATGGTTATTCCTGGAAGGTCAACTTGAGAACAATGGCTTCGGCGGGGGATCTGGGGTGCAAAGAGTACTCTATGATTTGGCAGAAGTTTCCAGGGAGACATGAAGAGCTGAAGAATCACTGTCTGCTACCAGTTGGTTGCATGCCTATGTCAACTGGAGCATGTGTATAATATCTGTATATTTGTATTTCACTACATGCTGCTTCTTCCTCACCAATCTTGTCCAAACACGCCCCCTTTCAGCCCCCCACTGCCAAATTAGCATCAGAGAGGAATATTGGTTGCCTTCTATATCAATTTTGTTTTATGTCTGCCTAAATTGGGCATTCACAATAAAATTTATCTCCGTTGTATAGTTAAGTAGCATGGTAGCGCCTTTTTTCCTTTCATTTTTCTTTTGGGGAACTGGGGGTGCTAGTTAGATCAGAGGGAAAGCAGAGCTTACAAAGCGTCAATTAGTTACTATAATTTGTATGAACTGAGATGTGGCAACGAGTCTACAAGAAAAAATGTAATGATTTGCCTTTGGATTGTTGTATTTTGTAGCAGAAGCACATCATAACCCAATGTGTAATGGGTTTTATCAGTAAATAATTGTGGAAAGTTTAACGTGGGACGAGATCTTTCCTATGCTTTTAATTTTGTTGATCATGAGGATTATCTTGACATTTTTATATTTGGTAGTTAATTTTTTGTTATCGCAAAAGCCTATTATTCATAATTTAATTTGATACTAGTAAAACCGAGTAGTAACCATTACGCAGGATTTAGGACAATATGAGAGAATCGGACACAAGCGAAATCCTTGTACGCAGGATTTATCACAAATATAGAGGAATTATCCGAAAAAGCTCATGTAAGGACATTACAAGCTCATGCCTCCAATTATATCAACCGAGTAATGTTTATTCTTCAAGATTAATATATGTTATCACTATTACATGAGTAGAACTATAGAAGTGATCATACATTTCCTTTTATATTAGTCTTCTCTTTTTCCTAATCCTTTTCATTTTTACGCTAAATGGAATGTAATAATGGTTACATTACACCCTCCCTACCTAACATAGTCTTAGGTTAGAAGAAGTGGAGGGTTGAATTGAATATAGTGTCATTAAATTCAAGGTAGTATTTTTTAATGAAAAAAATAAAATTGATTGATTCATTTGTTTATTTTCATAATATGTCTATTTTTTTGTGAATTTATTTTAAACTTTGCCCAAGGAAATCAAGAAGGAAAAAATGAACTTACTTACCTCTATTATTTTGTTTTATATATTAGATAATGTAATTAATTTGCACAAACATGGGTGAGATTTTTTGTCTCTATTTCACACATTCTTATTGGTTATAATAAATGGGAAATAAAAAGGGGTCAAATAGTGTGTCATAAGCCATAGTCAGGGGTTTAAGTCTTCAAAATAAAAAAGTGACTTTTAAAAACGTGATGCGAAAATTCAAAAATATCCTAGCAGTTTCAAATATATTTATCTTGAAATTCTTATATCAAACTATAGAGTCACATTGTCAATTCCAATTGTCATTGAATTGACAATTAACATTAAGTTTTAACTAATTCGTTAATTAATTGATTCGTCAACAAAATCTAGTGCTTACAAGGATTTTATCACCAAAACTTTTAAAAGCTTCTACTTTATTATTTAGTGTGTATGGTACTATTGATAGACTGAACCGAGTTGAGTTTGATATACGAAGGGTACAGACTCCCTTCAGGTTTTAGAAAGGCTGGGAGGTTTGGTTCTCGCTTTGACATTCAAAGAAGATATACAGTCCTTCAGTATCATGCCATGCGACATATGATGAGTGATGACATGATTTATCGGACCCTTAGCTCTTCACTTTTCGTCGTTCGGAAAGATCCTAATAGTGCTCGCCTTGTAAAAACAGATGGCTTAATTTAACAATTAACGCAACGTATAATTAGAGGAGTTGAAGGCTTGAAATGTACATGCCAATTCCGAGAGGTAGGAGAGTTAGATTACTTAAGTATAAACAAAAAATGACAATGCAAATCGCACTTTTATTCATTCACCATTCACAATATATATAATGGATCGTACGTATACTAAATAAAATTACAAAACACATAATCTTTCATCACTCGCAAGTCATAGCTTAACAAACAATTTATCAGATGGACATGAACAGTATATACGAGGTATAACTAATATTTGTTGAGCTTCGATCGGCAAGTCATAGTTTAAGGGCACTTGCGTTTGCCACCGTGGGTGGTCTGGTTGTAGTAGCATGCGCACAATTCTTGGTTACCAGAAGTACCCGGTGGAACGCAGCCACAGCGAGCACAGCAGGTTCCACATGCCCTCTTGCATAGGTTAGGCCTGCTTGATAAGCGGCACCTGGCTGCACATGCTGCTCCACAATCTGCACACAGATGATATATATTATTGATTAATGTTACTTCGTAATTGACTACAGCAAATTAAATTAGCAATATATTAAGCATGCATGCAAGAGAATTAAAAAAGGCCAAGATGATACAGTCTATCACATACGGAGTACTACATAGTATAATTACGTACTTATTCCAGAAAGTAGAGTCCTCTTTACACCGGCCGTGCTCTCAATCTGCAATTCAAACGAAACAAAACAGTCAGACGTATTTCGTACTTTATTTTGCTAATTCCTTATGGGTGATCTGCATGAGTATATGTATAGCTATAAGCCTATGAGTCTTAAGTATGACAATCGCAAAGAAAGTGTACGTTTTCGCCTATGCAAATTAATTTTGAAAGGAGAGACTTCGTAATTTGAGTGGTCAGTTAAATACTCGTACAATACTCCTAGCTAGAACATAATCTGCAAAATTGTGTGGTTTGTATTGGTTCGAAACGTCACTGATACTAGTACTACTATACAATAACTCTATATGCAAGCATATGTGATGTCAACTATTACAATAAACGGCCAAAAGTAGTCATTTAGTAACATTCAACATAGTGAAAAGACACCTTACGTATGTTCTTTCTAAGAATAGGCTAGCGTAGCAGCTTATAATATAATTCTATATACTTCTTTAAATATTCTACAAAAAAACAAATAGCTCTAAATTCGACGTGAAGTAGAACATATTGATTACTTTATGAACCGGTAAATGGATATACACACATATAAAGATATCTACTATATGGTCTACTATCAAAATGGAATTTAATCTTACGGAATCTTGAGCTTCAATCACATGAACAAAAAGAAGAGAAAGGAGTAACGCAGCGACAAGAAGCTTGGCCATAGCTTCTATAGAATCTTATTGAGACAGCTAGTTAAAGAGTAATTAGAGATAGAGATTAGAGACTAAAACTCTTGCTCCGTGTTTTAGAAGTTTTGAGTGAGTTCGAGATGAGGCTAAGCAAAGGTAGGGGGTCTTTATAGAGCACAGGAGTTTAGAACAAAAGGCTAATGCAGGACGAAGGTTCACGCAAGTATAGCAGGATACAGCTGCCATGATGGCGCACTATTTTCAGGCACTCAATTTTGGGTGGGCATAAAGGAAAGAAAAATGCATTTCACTGTTTTTTTTTTACGCACTTTGTTTGGTTTCTAGTAGGTTCTTGATGGAAGAAGCAGCCTCCTACCAACTTCTGATGTTATAGAAAATTAAATTAAGTACAACTTTGTGTGCGAGAAACCAGTCAACGCATTAGCCATGAGCCCATGGCTATAATGCTCGCTCCTTCGAAATTTGCTTTACCGTTAATTGAAACCAACAACTAAAGAGTAGTAGTAATATAGATTTGTTTCCTTTATGAAAGTTGAGGTTTATTAAGAAGGCGGAAGCCATAACCGGATGAACTCAAAACGAGTAAAATCAAAAGAGTGTTAATACAAAAAATAAAGGATAATAAAAAAATATTCATTCAATTACGAGTTATCGGTAATTTATTAGGTGCTATCGGGAGCATGTGCTCCCACCCTACATTTTTTGTACCTTTTACAGTGTTTCTTGTACCTTTTAAAAAAAGGTACAAGGAAAACGACAATAGGTATAAGAATTTTAGGTGGGAGCACATGCTCTTGGGAGTATAATATAGATGGTGCAAGTTATCTATTCAATGCCCTACTTTTGATTAGTTCGATCATCTACAAATAATTTGCTTTTCTTTTCTTTAAAGGCTGGCCTTCATGAGAGATTTTAAAATGTTTTCCAATTTGTCATCGAAAAATCACAATGACCAAGTTGAGAATTCTCATTTCTCACTCATGAAATAATTAGTGGGGTTCGACTCCACTATTAATTTAACATTTATAAGGTCATGGTGATGCAAATTAGTTTCAGGAGCAAAGACTATCGCCAAAAATTTTCACTTTTTTCAAATCATTAAAAGTCATACTCCATTCATTCAAGTCCAAGCTCTCAATTTGTCTTTTTAGGTAATTCAAGTCCAACCTTCCCATATTCATATTTGGTAATTGTAACCTTACTTTACTATCAAAAAAGGACTTTTTGTCATACGCTACCTTAAGTTTCTGTCATTTTGTGAACAACTACCTTATAATTTTTTTTTGCCAAATGCTACCTTTAAAGTTTTTTTCTTGGTGAAACACTACCAACTAACGGTTTCAGTTAGATAAGTAACATAATCCGTCCGTCCGTGTCTTGCACGGGTTAAGCTACACCCCAACTAACTTCCACCACCCCCACCCCCACCCCTCTCAACACCATTTCCCTCCAAACCTTTACTACCTTTATAACTCATCCAACACCCTCTCCCCCAACCCCAAATCCACCTCCCATCTCCCAAAACCCGAAAATCACCC
>CAAKMY010040676.1:0-20229 GCA_901111285.1 Corrigiola litoralis
ATATATATATATATATATATGGCTATAGCAGTACGAGAGGGATTGAAATACACGCCGAATTGTGGGAACATTTCCTTTAAATCACTGCTTTCCTCTTGGATGTATTTCCTTGATCCTTCAGATCAGAATACATTGGCTTTTGGAAATGTGGAAACAGGACATATTTAACTTTTCTGAGGGAGGTTTTATTGAATGGGAAGTTATGAACGATCTAACGTTTCTGACAAACTCCGCCAGTGGCGCCAACAAGAGATACTGTGACAAGGGATTGCGTCGTAAGACTTTGCTTAGCTTTTATCTGCCCCAGAAATCAAAATTTTGCAGAATGTGTTATTAGAACATGTCATTACAACTGTTGGAGACCTACATATTTGACATATGAAGTTGATGAAGTCTAACAATTTAAGCAAAAGATCACTCTGATCAGATCAGCAGCTCGTCAGCTCATTAAGTTCTATTACTTGATCTGTGTTTTTAATCCGATGATCTGTGCCTTTACTGATGTTTGCCTTCTTTCTGTCTGAACCTTAAGCATGGTAGCTTAAGAGTAAATAAATGTGCATGATCAACATAAAAATGGTGACAAATAAGAAATGCATATGGCATAACGGTAAGACTAAACAGAATTCCGAGACCTTTAACATACAATGCAAAATCACTTAAACAGTATTGAAGTTCAGTGTTTGATGTTGACGCTGATTGTGGCAATTTCAGCCCAAATAAGACTGGCCAAGCCCAACAGCCCAAGCATCGAGACAGGCAAAAGACCGTTTATGATTGAGGCCCACTCTTTTGAAATGGAAGGTGTACTTCTACAGTTCTACCTAACATGCAGGGCGATTAAGTTAACGTCTTGTTTGTCTGATTGTGATTAGCGTAACTTTTGGGAGACAATTGTCAAACTACTTATACAAAAAATAGATGTTGATGTCCCCTACAGTGTATGATATCCTGGCAATGGCAATCTAATCTAATTGAATCTTCTGCATATCACTAATTATAAAACTATGGTTTAATACTTCGATCTTAGTGCAATTAAAAATAGTTAGTCCCATCATAACTTAGATCAATAATAAGGAGCTAAATTAGAGGCCTTAAACTCATAAGAGCTTTGCCTGCTATCTTCTTAGGACAGGACCTTTTTGTACCTAGATTAATAGAGACCCTTCGTAGTAGAAGTTAGGAATGGTAGTAGTAAAGCACATGCTCTTATGGGAAGAAAATATGAAAACAAGTCATTTGACGATATGACAGATTAGGATTGGGACAACATTGAGTAAAAAGAATGAGATGGTACGTACAAGTATACAGTTGATGTCTATGAAAATGACGGAGGCATGCCAAACAATTTCACTTTAATTCCTCAATCCCCTTTGGACCCTTTGGTGCAGAATGCATTGTTCTGAAAGTCGTCATCTTTGGATTAAAAATTAGACGTACCGTCAAATGCGTCAATTAACCACAACAAGCGGAATTTTAGTAACTAAAGAGGTTGTCAGGCGGCAGGCAATTACCGTTTACAATTTTGTTGGTTTTATTCATAAAATACTAAAAACAAAAGTCCATTAAAACACTTAAAAGTTCTATTCAGAACATAGTAAATATAAAACTCACTTCTCAAATAGCCTAATAAACACCCATCTACAATAGGTGGGTAGCAATAATAAAATATCTACAAATAATCTAACGAACATCATTTTCAACACTTCTACTAAAAAAAAAAAAAAGAGAAATAGATTTAAGGTGGCTAGAATTTAGACTCCAATCATATGTTGCGGGTTCGATAATCATATACGACTGTGTAAGTTCATTTTAATCCAAACACACCAATTGAATTTGGAGTCTAGTTTTTTATTAATATTATATATTTGAAAAGAACCAAAGTTGGTAACACAGATAATATAACTAGTCACAATTTTGTCAGTTCTACTATATAATTAACACCCTTAATCAAAGGTTTTCTACCTCCTTTTGTCTACCTTCTCTGGCATGTCCACTGTCCAGTGCCCCCACTTCAGCATAGCTGATTTGTAGCAAATTGGCTATTTCCATCTCTCATTCTCTCCTTTACGAGTTAATACAACAATATATATAGCCTGATAGCCATTCAATTAGTATTCATTCAACATCACATTATATATGATCCAATAAACCCAGGACAGGACCATGTTTGCGGTCGGTCCATGTACATAGAGACCTCAAATCATAGTCGTTGAACAGGAGCACCACAAGTTTTAACTCCCAAAATTCCAAAGAGAAATTTTTGAATCGTAGTGCGCTCCAACGTTCGAAGTTGAATTTACCACACTCGTGAATTTTCTTAGCAAACAAACGGTCACAAAAGTTGTCCATAATTCATGTGAACAAAATTAAGCCCCCCCTATTCTCTTGTCACTCACTGTAAGAGCTGAAAAATTGCATCCCCTTTTCAAGTCAAATGATGGACTAGCTTTTTCTCCACTTATAAATATCCGACCATATGACTTTTAGTTTCTCCTGCCTCATTCTTTTGATATAATTTGTACCTATCTAATATCATATTTCCCATCATTATACCTTCTTGTCTACGTGAAGCCTTCTGAACAAATATAATTAAACTAGTAGTAACAAACAACCCATGCTTCTTGCTTTACAGCCTTTCCCTCTCTTTCTCCTTTCCCTGTTAAACAATTACTAGTCATCATTTTCAAACTAGTGTGCTTTCAAGTGCTTTCAAACTTCTGACAAATACCAACTTGATTATTGTTTTTTCCACAATCAGATTGAAACCCACATCCCAAAATGCAGAATCTGAAATGGGTTTTGCAGCTCCTGGTTATTCTTTCATTATATAGTCAGTTGTCAGAGTCGCAAAGTGATGAGCCACCAAGCTCAGTTTGCAATGCAGCTGATAGAGCTGCACTTCTGAGCTTCAAAGCCAAGATAATCAAGGACACAACGGGCACTCTCGATTCATGGGTGGGCACTGATTGCTGTGGAGGAGGCTGGGAAGGTGTAGAGTGTAACCCAGCAACAGGCAGGGTCACTGCTTTGGAGCTGCAGAAACCTTCTGATGAGGGGGAAGGCGACATTGCTGACGACATTTACATGGAGGGCACCCTGTCTCCTGCTTTAGGTAACTTGCAGTTCCTTGAAGAGCTGGTGATCATTGGGATGAAGCGCATTGGAGGGCCCATTCCAGAAACTATCAGCAATTTGGTACACCTCTCCCAACTTGTCCTGGAGGATAATTCTCTTGTAGGACCTATCCCACCAAACCTCGGCCGCCTTCCTTCTCTTAAGACCCTCTTACTGGATGGAAATCGATTAAGGGGTCCGATTCCACCTAGCATAGGAAACCTCAGGGGCCTAAACCAGCTCAATCTAGCAAGAAACTTTCTTGTGGGTCCTATCCCACCTACCTTCGAAAACTTGCAGGCCTTGCAGTTTCTTGATCTTAGCTACAATCTATTATCTGGGGTGATCCCTGGTTTTGTGGGACAGTTTCACAACCTTGCTTTTCTTGATCTTTCTGATAACCACCTCACTGGTCCCATACCCATTTCACTATGCAGCCTTTCTGCACTTTCAGATATCTCCTTGAGCAACAACCAGCTCACCGGCAGCATCCCGAAGCAGATTAGCAGCCTCAAATCCCTCACCAGCCTTTCGCTCAGTAGAAATCGTCTTACAGGTCAAATTCCAGAATCCATTGCTGCGTTACAGAACTTGTGGTACCTTAATCTATCTAGGAATGCACTTTCGAATCCTTTGCCAAGTACCCTTGCCAAGGGCTTGCCTTCTCTGCTGTCAGTTGACCTGTCCTACAACAAACTGAGCTTAGGGATAGTACCTGACTGGATCAGGAGCAGAGAGCTTTCTGCTGTCCATCTAGCCGGCTGTAATCTCAGAGGGACACTCCCAAACTTCACAAGGCCTGCTTCACTAACCTCCTTAGATTTCTCCCACAATCATTTTTCTTATGGTATCTCAAATTTTTTCACTAGAATGTCCAACTTGCAGTTTCTCAAGCTATCCAATAATCAACTCAAGTACGATATCTCAAGAATTGTACTGCCGAAAGGGATGTCTTCTATTGACCTCAGTTCAAATCAGCTCTTTGGACCTTTATCAGCACTCCTGAATATCCATACAAGCAGGTTCCTGGAGTTCATTGATGTCTCCAGGAATATGATCTCAGGCAGTATTCCTGAATTTGGAAAAGGATTGAGCTTGAAAGTGCTCAACATAGGGGGCAACAAGATCACAGGACACATTCCAAGCTCGATTTCAAACTTGGTCGAGCTCCAACGGTTTGATATACGTCGGAACCAAATTTCAGGGACTATTCCACCAAGCTTAGGCTCATTGACAAAACTGCAATGGCTAGACCTGTCAATTAATAGCCTCACTGGAAAAATACCAGACAGCTTTTTGAGGATCGTAAACCTCAGGCATGCCAGTTTCAGGGCCAACAGATTATGTGGGGAGATACCACAAGGCAGGCCTTTTAATATTTTCCCCGTGGCTGCTTATGCCCACAACCAATGTTTGTGTGGCAAACCCCTGGCATCTTGTAAGGGGAAGTGAGTGACTGCCTAACTTGGGCCAGTAATATGCTGACTCAAATAAAAACCAACCTTCTTCATGCTCACTGTCATTATTATGCTGTCATACGCCAGAAGAGCAGATAGACTATATTTCCTTATACATTTGTACTACATTCTTTCCATGATGTTTGCCTCACAAACATCTACATTGTACTACTAGCATTAAGTTATACAAGCATCTTACTATTCTATCAGTTTCTAACTCATACTCATCATTAAGCTGCTTAACAATAGCTTCTAAAGAGGGTACGCATGTACTGCAAAAATTACTATATAATTGCATAAGAAGCAAATGAGATAAGAACCATAAGCTTTAAGCTGAAATTGATACGTATTCCACTATTCAAATGCATGAGACATAACATCCATAACAGGAACATCAAGTGTTTCCAAAAAGCTTCATAAGATAAAGATACTACTACCACCACTATACTGGCCTAACCTAAGAACAAGCAACCCAAGATTTACAAGTTTCCCCATGATCACTATCCAAAAACCTACTTCCAGAAATCCTCTTAACATCCTGTCCAGCTACTTATGCATCTTCATCACACAGCTCTTCAGCTTGCACATCCACAGCTTCCTGAATAGCAAATTAGGAAATACAAAAGAGTTAACTTGGAGAAAATGGATACTAATCAATAACCAACAAAGACAATAATGTAATGATGTCAGTCATATACCTCTTCCCCGAGTTCAGCCTTGTAAGCATCCATAGCACTCTCATACTCAGCCTTGAGCTTAGCAGCTCTATCCTGATATGGCTTTTTCTCCTGCGGTACCAATAAATGTATACGAAGTCAATAATGTAAAAGACCAATCAAAATGTAGTTCTGCAACAAACAATCGGCATCTAAAATTGTAGTAATAAACAAAACATACCTCCTCAGTCATAGACTTCCATTTGACACCAGCTTCCTTAGCAAGCTCCTTAACACCCTTAGAATCAGGATGCTCCTCCTTGTATGTCTTCCTGAAATCCTCTCTACAAAACAAAAAAGAAGCACCGAAAACAGAACATAAGCACAGCCTCAACAACAATAATAATCATAATAGACAAAAAAAAAAAAAAAAAAAAAAATGGTAACAAGAGCTTTACAAGAAGAGAAAGTAGGCACTCAGAGGGCGCTTGGGCATGTTGGGATCCTTAGCTTTGGTAAGCTTTCTCTTCTTTGACTTCGACTCAGCACCATCACCTGAAGCAGTTGAAGCTGATTTCTTCCTGTAATCAAGTATTGGAACAGCTCACTTATTAACAACATATTGCACACCAGTAGAAAACAGTGAGAAGAATAGTGAAACTGAAGCTAAACAGAAATATAACCTCTCAGCTGGCTTCTTCTTGACCTCAGCAGGCTTCTCCACAGTAGTCGCCTCTGGTAAGCAAAAAACAAGCATCAGCATTATTACACAACTCCATCATCAATTAACATCAGAAAGTAGAAAAAACAAGATATTAGTCAAAATAGATGGCGTGATGGTGATAGATCAGACCTAGGCTCATCTTGATCTTTGCTTCAAGGCTGCAGTTGTGCATGTCAATTAGCGCGACTGGCACACTGTTGTTGCATTCCTCACTGCCAAATTATCACAGACACTGATTAATCACAAAGTCCCCAATATACCAAGCACACCTTTACTAAAATGAAAAAGAAGAAAAGGGAGAATATATATTATATATTATATAAATACCAGCGAGCGAAGGCGCTACCGTCCTTGGCCCGCTTAAGAGAGAGCGCGGCAGCAGCAGAGTCAGCCTCCACCCTCTTCCTCGCCTTTGGCGCGTTGCTTCCACTTCCACTCCCACTTGCCGCCATTTCTTGTTGTTATAATCACTATTATTATGCAACTAATGGTATCTATCTATCTATCTATCTATGTATGTTGTTGTGAGTAGTACTGTAGCCCTAGCCTGCCTGCCTTTATATTTGCGAGGGAATTTAATTAAATTTCACTTTTCATACCATTTTTCATTAATATTTCCCGCGCTTTTCAATTTTTCAACCCCGCCTTTTTTATGCGTGTTTCGGATCTATGACATGGCGGTACTTCCCACCCTTGGATTGTTTTGTTTTTCAGATCTACGGTCTCTGTCTGTTGTGGTTTAAGCGGGCTACCTCACTACCTCACTCCTCACTACACTGCTACGGGAGGGCGGGTGGCTGGATTGGCCCATAATCATATTAAGGTGTGCCACTGGGTCTGATATTGTTTTCACATGGATATGGATCCTCATATATATATGTTGGATTCAATTAATTGTTTTGTTATCAAGTGAAATAATCTATATAGTGTTTTTTTTTTAAGTTTTGTATTGTGGATTGTATGGTTTTTCTGTGTTTGAAATAAGTATTTTACAATATTTATAGGTTAGACCGGAATAATAAAGTTAATATATTAAATATATAACATTATATAATAGGAACAATTGACAAAAAAAAAAAAAAACAACTTTATAATAATCAACAAAAATAACCCAATCTTTACAATTTACTCACGAAAATGCACCCACTGACTCTTAACCTATAATATTGAATAAAATCGGAATAATGAAGTTAATTAATCAAATATATGACATTATATGATATAACATTATCGATTTTTAAGAATCATTGGTGATTCTCATTTGTTGAACTTTTCATTAACGGTCCCCACCCCATACAAAAGGTAGCTACTTGGTCCTATCTTTAGTTGAAAAATCTCCAAATTCCAATATGTGTTCCGAGTTTAGACATTGCGTCGATTTCTGAGAATGCATACAAAAGAGGGTAGTTGAGAACTTTTCAGTCAAGGTCGTGGGATTTAGAGACATTTATGTGACTCCCTACGAAAAAATGCCCCTTAAATTTAAGTTTTAGTTAAGGAGTCTTTTATAAACTCAAGTTAACTTGCTTCTTACAAAATTGAGGCTCTTTTCATACTGATCACTCATATACAACAGTAACCATACAATAATTCTACTGATTAGAGGTAAAACATTTGGGATCTGTAATTGGAATGGGGGGGGGAGGGTGTTGTACACGAACTTTAGATGTTTGTATTTCAAATTTATGATTAAATGCATTAGTAGTTGCCTTATATTTGATTCTTAATTTACATCATTGGGTTTTAATGGAGTTCACAGATATGCAATACGTAGCATATCATAGTATCACCTCAATTTTATATCGTCTTTAACTAACTTATTAATAATCTTGTGCGTAAGGTGACTACGTCCCTCAAGGCCCTCTCCAGTTTTTGGTAATGCATTGCATAAACTTCATTCATAATGCTTGGAACGTAAAAGTGGAGCATGTGTTTAGGGAAGGTAATCGAACCGCAAATTGGTTAACTAATAAAGGCGTGGAAAAGAATTAGCTCAATTGGTTAAAGCTATATATCTTTTCCCAATCATGAGGTTGTAGGTTGTTTCCTATCAGCGACTTTGAGCGCACATTTCAGACCAAAAAAATAATTTGTATTTGACTATTTACACTTGTCGAGGTCATACTTTGCTATTTATATCTACAAATGTAAAAAAAAAAAAATTCAACTTATAAATTTATAATGGTTAGATCAAATTTTATATGGCTTGAAAAAATATGCAACTAACTTTGGTTTTTATTGAGATGGATGTGTAGACCATCTTGAGGGGTTTGCCCCTTACATTGGGTATGTGTAATGGTCTGGTTTATTTTATTAATGAAAGCTCGCATTTGATAACAAAAAAAAAAAAAAAAATTATAGGAAAAAGAGGGAGTTGTATTCATGGTTTGTTAATGCTTTTTTTATAAGAAGTTTTTTGCTAGAATATAGAGTTAACGATAATAGAGTACTTTCAGCAACATAAGCACACTTACTGTGTTAGGAAATAGGTTGTAACGAAATATATGAATATTATATAATGATATATGTATATTATTAGGATATTGAAAGTGAAGACATTTTTACAACGAGTGTGTCGGGCTTTGAAAAACTATCCTCCCTTATGAAGAACTAATATTGTTTTTCCACCTTTTGGAAATGGACTATTTTATGAATGTTTAGGAAAAATATGTTATTATTCTTTATCTTTAGTTCATTTGGATAATGAAAACAAGACTAAATAAAATTGAGAAACAAAAAATTAATCAAATAATAAATGATTTATCCAAATTATAAAATTAATTTTATTTTAAAATTAGACGATCCATCATAATATCTTATGCTTAACCATAACCTATAATCATACTTCACATGACACTATCTTGAATTCTCCATTTCTTTCTAAGAGGATCAATGTTAGCCTATATGAGGAAGTCACGGGTTCAAATCCTTATATTTTAATTCTCCACAACATTAGTTGCTAATATCGCCCAACAAAGAAAAAATCCTCCATTTATTTGTATAATAACTAAAAAAAATCGTTAGCATTAACTTATTGCTTATATCGCCCAACAATAACATAACATCTACTGCAAATTTAGCGATTACGGATTTCCACGTCATCCAAAAAAATAAAATCCAGTTGCCAACATTCCAAATTTCCAATATACACTCCTGTCAGTGAGCTTCAAAACTCAAACCTTCTCATGCACACTTCCAAAAAAACCCAACTTACAAAATCCGTATTTTCTTACTTGGTTGACAAACAAGTAACATAAAAGTACACACTTATGTTTTTTTTGCTTCCTCAATAAAAATTAAATAAAAAGCCTTTGTCTCATTTTATAAGTATTTTCTTATTATCTCACTTTCCCCTTTCTTTTTTCTTAACCCCTAACTAACTAATACCACACCTCAGATTTACCCCTTTGATCATTCCTCTAAACTTTAATTTTTCTGGGTATACCCTTTTTGTTCCTTTTTTACTGTGCCCATTATGATTATTTACCCCATTTTTGTATTTCATTCATGCAATACAATTTGTTACTGTTTTGGGTTTTTGTTAGATTTTTGGGGGTGGGTTTTATTGGGTGAATAATGGTGTTATTTTTATTGTAGTTTAAATTTGTGAAAGTTTGGGTTTTTAGCATGTTTGATTGTTAAAGATGCAATCTTTGGTAGAGGCATGCAATTTGGTATATAAGTTGAGTATAATGTTACTTTTTGCTTTGTTTGGTATGCTAGTGTTTTCTACTTTAGTACTAATCATGTCCAATGTTAAGTGTACAATGAGCTTTGATCAGCAGGATTACTGTAAGGTGTATGTTATAAATGAGTGGTTATTTTGTATGACAATTGTTTTGATGTTAAAGGTGTAATATTTGGCTAAGGAATGATTGAGTTTTTAGTTTGATTAGAGTTTTAGTTTTTCTTTAGTTTGTATGCTGATGTTTTCTACTCTTGTGCTAAACCTGTCAATGTCTTTATTAGAGATGAAATCTTTGGTTAAGTCATGCAATGTGCTTGAATTAGTAGGAATTCTGTATAGTTTTTGTTATACATGAGTGATTAATCTGTATGACAATTGTTTTGATGTTAAAAGGTGTAATATTTAGTTAAGGAATGATTGAGTTCAAAGCTGGAGGATCAATGAGGAACATCAGTGTTCTATGGTCTTGTACTTGAGTGAAATACGATAAATTGGCTGTCGTCGGACGCTAATTACTGTAGCCTTTCTGTTCTCTACTTTAATGCAGAAAAGTGTGTTGGCTGACATGGATCAATGAGATGAAATCTTTAGTTAAGTCGTGCAGCGAGCTTTAATCAGTTGGATTACTGAATGGTCTATGTTATATATTAGTGATTATTCTGTATGGAAATTGTTTTGATGTTAAAGGTGTAATATTTAGTCAAGGAATGATTGAGTTCTAAGCTGGAGGTTTAATGAGGAACATCTGTGTGCTATGGTTACTTGAGTGTAATATGATAAAATGGCTGTTGTCAAATGGTAATTCTTATAGCCTTTCTGTTTTCTACTCAATGCAGAAAAAGTGTGTTGGATGGGGATGGATCAATGAGATGAGTAGCGTTGATGCCTGACCCTGGGGATAGTCAACCAGGGTTCATTGAATCGACTAGACGGTTTTGCTCTCTCTTTGGTGAATGGATATGCAGCTTACCTTTTAAACAATTTGCTGATTTGGTGAGTTTGGATAATTTAAGTGTAAATATATGATAAACTCTATGGCATTGGGTTCCTTGTGTTGTTGAAATGAGGTGTTGGTTTATGCAATTGCAGGCTAAAACTCCTTCTAGCCCCTCATTTTCCGACTCGTTCAAAGATAAAGGTTTTAGTGATAGGATGGAACCCATCGAGATTTCCTCATCATTGGGTAGTGAATTCGATTTAGATTCGGACGACGAAGAAGATGTATCTCAACCTGACCCGTTTGAAAGAAGGATACTTCCAAATTGGACTGCTCCATCAAGCGCACATGCAAGAGATGGGGGTAAGCTCTTAACTCTTGAGCTTCATAAGTTCAATTGCTTGGCATATATTGAGTTGTTTCTCCATGCTACTTTACCTTTGTAGGTTCTCATACGCAACGTCCCAAGCCTGTTTCTGGTTCTGGTAGAGCAACACATCGCTATGGTGACCGTCATCCCCAGGCTGATTCTTTTGCCAGCACTAGCTATGCTGGTGATAATCGAGCCCACAGTTATAGGGGTGCTGATTCTAGGATTCCTAGGGAGAATGGAAGTATTTCTCATGCTCGCAATGCATCATATGAAGAACACTCAACTAAGAGGACCCTTCCGCCTTCTCTTCAGACTTCTGGGTTGCGTTCTAAGCAAAATGATTATGTGGATAATTTAGGCAGCAGTCATAGTGGAAAGAATTTTGGGTTTTACCAGCCAGTGGGGCTAAATGCGGGAAATTCTACGGGTTATGTGAAAGACGGTTTCAGCAGGGGCGCTGCGGATGATGCTCATATGTTTGATAGTAACCGTCCTCGTATTCTTCCTCACTCTATGGGGCGTGGCAAGTCTGTTTCCTCAACACAATATGCTAGTTCAAGTGATCCTCTTCAAATGGCGTTTGGGGAGGAGAGAGTCATTGGAGATGAAAGATTGATCTATCAAGCAGCACTACAGGTATCCATTTTACGCCTTGTCACACTTAGTATGTTCTTATGGCTAGCCCAATCACTCGTGAAGATAGTTTTTATGTGATGTCTCATGAACTATCCCACTTTATGGATTCTTAATTTTCCAAAACTATGTTTATGGAGTTGTAGATGATTAGAACTTGGATGTGGCAAGTTATCCTTAATCTGTTTTCCAATGATGATGTGGGCATCATAACTCGTTAATTAATTAGTTTCTTTCACATACCAACGGGACATGCTAAGGTCTAAGACAGCTTTGCTGCGGGTAAACGTTACTCTCTTCGTACACTAGTTCTTCTGGCTTCAATTGAGTGAAGAATCTTCAAAAAAACTGTGTAAGAACTTTGCATAGGCATGGGAAAAAAAGCTGACATGTTTCAGTGGGAGCCTCAGTAGGTATTGTTCATTTCATCGATGTTCTTATGTCCCTGAAGAACCTGCTTTTTGTCAACTTCTTTGTCCAGTCTTTATTGGTGATGCGTGAGCAAAGGAAATTACCCTACAATTTGAGGGAAGCACCCTTCTACATGCCCTTAGTTCTAGTTACCGTCTAAGTATGATCACATGGGCTGCACAAGACAGGAACTAGGCGTGTGAGTTCCAGTTGGGCTGATTTAATCTGATTCAGCCTTTCATATTGTTTTAGTTTTCTATTTTTTGTTTGTTTTGAGTCAAGGGAGTCTACTAAAGAATTCCCCGTTCTGAATTTGATTTTAGGTAGAAAAGTCTACAAACCTATCTAAAGGCTAAAACTGCCCCAGACTAGTTCTTGGTAGTTTCTGGTTGGTATGATTTTTTTGAGTTTTCAGGAGGTTTAGTGTGTGAACACAATTAGGGAAGTTTCCTGATTGCTTAAGGTCTGTTTATGCACAACCATGTAGCCTATAAAAGGCACAAATACTTCATTGTGTTCAGCAGTTTATTATATCAACTTTTCAGTGTTAACCTTTGTGTTATTCAAACCAGAATTTTGTTCCTTGTACTCTAGTGTTTTAGGATCACAAATTCAACAAAGTCTTTATTAAATTTCTCCCAGTCAGATTAAGGTGTCTTGTAGTTCGGGCATGGTGGTTAATTCCTTCAAAGTGCCATTCATATCCTTTGTTTACACCCAAATCAGTTCTTGATTTCATGTTTTCATATCTTGGGCTCATTCATGGATCTTGTTTTCACTACATATAATTTGAAGCTTCCTCAGAATCAATTGGGATCTAAGATTAAGAGAATGCCGAGTTGAGCTTGACTTAAGCCCCGGGGGTATTGACTGTTGAGTTTATATTGCATTGATCTCTAGTAGTTTGGCAGATGGCTTGGCTCATTATTCCTTATTTTTGGGTCAGCGGGGGCTTGAACTGACTGCCTAATTGTCAATGTATTCTGATTAAATAAAATTTACAACGTGATTCAAACTATTGGTAGAAACTTTTTTAACATCCGTACTGTTTCCTTTTTTGTTTTTGTTTTTGTTATAAGGGTTCAGATCAATAATATCTCTGAACAATGACAACAAAAAGTTTCTACTTGTAATATGGTAACTTGGTAAGGCTGTGTTACTATTAAAACTATGGCCTTTAGGTTTCAGATCTTGTTTAAACAAGGAGGATTTTTGGTTGGTGATGTGGTATGGTACCCCTGATAATTGTTCCATTGAATGAAAGGGCTACTGTCATCTAATGTTGCCATGTTGTACTGAGTTCAATGTAATCTTTGTGTGTTTATTGTATACTTAATTATCCATTGCTCTGTTAGTTAAAACGCATTTAAAACGCGTATTGCCATATTTTTCAAAAAAAACACGTGTAAAACGTTTAAAAAGGTTGTTGTCGTTTAAAACTCAAAAATACTCTGCCTTCCCGTATTAAACGCGAATAAACGAATACGTATCCGAATTTTTGCCAAAAATAAGGGAGTTTTGTTGGAATTTTTAATTTTTTATTATGATTTTAGTTCCAAATTTTATACGTATTTTCCAAATTTCAGCCATATTAAACACGAATATACGTATTTTAAAAGTCAACGATTTTTAAACGTATTTTTTGACCGTATTTTTGATTGGTTTGCCGAATTATACACGAAAGTATCGAACTCCGTTTAATTCCCGTACCGTGTTTAACTAATTATGATCCATTGGCCTTGTAGGCATTGGCTACTTTAATTGATGACTGAATCTAATTGCAAAATTGGAGTATATTTTTGTACTAGTTCTCACAGGATGGGTTGACCTGCTAATTTCCTATGATCATTTTATGTTGCTATTTAGTTGATCAATGCATAAATATGACATAGTCTTATATCATACTTATCTGTGTTACATGCAGGATCTTAGTCAGCCAAAAGTTGAACTTGATGTTCCTAATGGGGTCCTATCTGTCCCTCTTTTGAGGCACCAGGTTTTTATTTTCTAACCAATCTGTTTGTGATTGCTGAATTACAACTTCCACAACTTCTAAGCTGTCATATTTGCTTTGTGGCTGGCCCTTTTTGATATTAAGACCTGTACATGATTTGATTTATCTGGCTTAGGGATTCTACATTTTTGATAACAGAAAATTGCGCTGCATTGGATGGTTGAGAAGGAGTCAAAAGCCATGCATTGCTTGGGTGGTATTCTTGCAGATGATCAGGTGTCTGTGTCACACCCTCTCTAGTGTTTCAGTTTGAATGTGCTTGCACAAACATGAATGTTATATGTGTTTACCCCTCCGAATGTGGGTCCCTTTAATCAGATTGTCTCCCATTTCCATGCAATTTAGTGTTTAACATTTTTACTATGTGAGATTTTTTCAGGGACTTGGTAAGACTATTTCAACTATTGCCCTCATTCAAAAGCAGAGGTCCTTGCAGATGAAGTTCCAGTTAGAGAAACATGTCATACATAATGCTGAAGCATTGGATTTAGACGATGATGATAATGATGACAAGGGGAAAAACACAAATGTTACCAAATGCAAGTCAGAGGAGGTTTGCAATATCAAACCTGAAACCTTGAATTTGGATGACGACGACGACGATGATGATAATGGAAGGGCCACTCCAGTAGAAGACAAGAAAATGGAGGTTGTTAATGGTAAAAAATGTAGTTCAGCTGCACCTTCTTCGCGCCAGACTTCCTCATCCCAGAAATTCCAAATTAAGAGACCAGCTGCTGGTACATTGATTGTGTGTCCAGCGACTGTTTTGAGGCAGTGGGCTAGAGAATTGGATGACAAAGTTACTGAGGAAGGAAAACTTTCTGCTTTGATCTACCATGGGGGTAATAGGACCAAGAATCCCCATGAGTTGGCTGAGTATGATGTCGTGCTTACCACATATGCTATTGTCAGCAATGAGGTCCCTAGACAACCTATTGTTGATGAGGATGATGCTGAGCAAAAACTTGGGGAAAGGTATGGGCTCTCATCTGATTTTTCCGATACTAGTAAGAAGAGGAAACATTCATCTACAAAGGGGAAAAAAGGAAAGAAAGGCAGGAACCTGACTGATTGCACATTATATAGTGGTGCACTTGCCAAAGTAAATTGGTTTAGAGTGGTACTAGATGAAGCTCAAACTATAAAAAACCATAGAACACAAACGGCTAGATCGTGTTGTGGACTGAGAGCAAAAAGTAGGTGGTGTTTATCTGGAACACCAATACAGAATTCAATTGATGAAATGTTCAGCTACTTCAGATTTCTTCGACATCATCTATATTCTGATTTTAAAACATTTTGCGACGGAATAAAATACCCTATTTCTAGAGATCCAGTTATGGGCTACAAGAAGCTTCAAGCTGTACTAAAGACTTTACTCCTCCGTCGCACAAAAGGTCAGCTGTTCTCATGATTGTTGTTGCTCTTTAGGCATCATTTTTTTGCTTCATTGTTATTTAATTGTTATTTTTCAAAAAAGTTAGAGATAGTTTCTATGATTTATAGAGGCGATTTAAAAAGTGGAAATTGTTTTTCCTTTTTGATGAGATTTAGTGTTAATTAATTGATTAGAATGGTAAATCACAAAGCAGGGGTCAAGTATTTCTTGCTCATAGGATGTAGAAACTTAGATATATTAAGGAAATCTTTTTAAAGCCCACAACCATCATATTTGATAAACGTCTTTGGATCAATTCAACTCCCGGTTCGATTTCCTCGTCCTCAAATAAAATCACAGGAACTGCTGTTGATCCATTTGTCGTTGGCGGAACAAACTAAAATTGCAATTTATCGAGCAAATCCTTGGCGCGATCATTATTCCCCTTAGATCCTAAAGTCACACCGTTCGTCTTTCTTAAAGGTCTAACCCACTTGGTGACTTCAATATCTCCTCCTCCAGAACAACTTCAGCCAAGTTCATTTTTCAAAGCCCCTACACTCTCTTCCTCCTAAGCCTACTTATTGCTTCTTTCCTCTTGTTCTTCTTCTCGGTGTTTAGTCACTCTTCCTTGAACAAATTGACATCCTCTAATTGAGTTTTTGGTACAGAATAAGATTTAGGTTCTCATCCAACTAAAGATCATTATCCTAGGGAAAATCATCACTCCCATAACTGAATTGGGACTGATCCATTTTACTAAGAGCGAGAGACACATTATTATGACATAAATTATCTAAAAAGATTGTTAAATTTTAACTTGAAAAAAAGATCTTGTGACAAAGTGAGTCAAAATGGTCACTTTTATCGGCATTGTGAAATGATCCTTTTATGCCGAAAAGTATAACCTATTAAGACTATGAGCACCCTTTTTGAAGCCTGTGAGTGGCCTTCTAATTTGAAAAGCGCCTTTTGTCCAATTTTAACATAAAAATATATGGTCTCCTAGGAGTCTATGAGCATGTTGGCCCCTTCGTATCCTTGTCACCCAACGGAAGAGGCATTTTCTACAGTTTTGAGTCATCAACTTCGCTTGTTTCTTTTCTTGTCGTCGTCAATACTTTCAAATGAACAGTCCCATGTTCAACGCCTGTGCTTAAGCCCCTTAGATTACCATGCTCAAAGAGCTCTCCCACACACATATATTATAGACATTTCGATGGGAGAACCTTTCAGGAGACCTTTAATAACATTATCAGGAGTTTCCCTATGAGGAATTTATCAACAAAGATCTCTCACATGCCTTCACGCGCCACCCCACGTGCTGCTTCATGCACCATTTCGCTGGCAGCTTGACCAACTCCTCTTGCACAACCTGTCGTGCCTCGTGGCCTTCCTCTTCAGTCAAGGTTGTAAATCAGTGGATGTTTTCTGACTAATAATACTATACCCCCCATTGCAAACACCACCATTTGATAGTGTCACCTTCCTGTAGCTAATAGGACGACTATGACCCTCACGACAGCCACCAGATGCCCTTATCTTGCCGATGTTTGTCCCTTCACCAACCACTTTTTTAATCACAGATTTAAAATCTGCCCATGGTTCAGCCAATCTCTTTCATAGGAAACAATAACCAAGGATGCTTTACCCCTCAAAGAGAACCTAAACTCTGAAACTCTATCATTGGAGTTAGATCTGAATTTGAACTACATTAGAAATCTCCCAAATTTCTTTCTTCAAGTTGGACAGGTAGACTTTTTGAAGGTTGAGCTCAAAATCTCCTGTATCCACCTTGCCATAGAAGCTACAATACCATTGAACGATTTTTCTGCTGGCTTTTCTCTTCGTTTTAACAAAACCACCGTTGCTAAGATTTGTGAAGGACAGTCGGACAGATCAATGGTTTTCCCTTCGATTTAGACCGTTGACAGTTATGTGGACCCCATCAAATGAGAGAGGAGACATTAAGAAGAGACAAAGTTGAAAGAGAAAGAGAGTACGACGAGAGAGGAGAGAGCATAGTGTTTTTGCATTAACCATTCTAGTATTGACTAGAAAAGAAGAGTAGAAGTGAAAATTATAGATCAAATTAAAAGGGGTCTTTAGGGCAATTGATTGTAATATTTGAATTCTGCATATGTATTAATTTGACACTATTTTGCTGTGCTTTATTATACTGTTTATTCTTTTCCCCCATCTCTACAAATATTGACGAGTTTGATAACTACATTATACAGACACATTACTGGATGGGGAGCCTATTATATGCTTACCTCCTAAATTCATAAATATGAAGACGGTAAACTTCACCATTGAGGAGCGGGCCTTTTATTCGCAACTGGAAGCTCAATCACGCTCACAATTCAAGGTTAACCCTTTATTTTTTTTTATTTTTTTGTTGCTTTGTAGTTGCTATCATTCTTTGACTGAGGCTCTCTTTTGCCCCATTTCAAGTATGTTACATATAACGTCAACATTTCCTGCTCAAGCAGATTACGGGGGTCAGACTGCAGTTGTACACAACCTTGCTGTTGTGATAATAGGGAGGCTGTTGTTATTAGACCCTTGATGATAACTACATTCAGTGTTTGCTAGTTTACGATTTAATGAGCCTATTTGACCTATTTCAATGATTTTAAAGCCAACAATCAATGAGTCTTTTGGCTCCTTACGAAATTGGAGAAATACATGGCAGCTAGTTGCAAATTAGACGTGACATTGTTCTCTTTTATTGTATTTTGCTTTAGCTATCTCTTTGTTGATCATTGTTAACATATGTGTTCTTTACGCAATTATGTTGAAGAGGATTTTTTTATGACACTATTAAGTAGACTTTAAGGATGTCTTCAACGAAAGGTGTACTAGAAACAACTAATTTCATTGTTTGAGCTCAAAGATGCACCCAAACATAGAAGACGCTAATAGTTACTCCCTCAGGCTAAAGAATCTGGTCCGCCATGATGTATCTCTTATGTGTAAAACATAAATTAGTGGACCTTTTAAAGCAATAGTGTGAACTTCGCTTAGCAGGCTAGATGTACCCTACATCTGCTTAATTGTTCTGCCCAAGGAGATTTGGTAGGCTGATTTCGGTTTGGTCTGAAATAAGCTGGGAGCCTAATTAAACACTTACAGGGTGAATGAATTTTAACAGAATCTGAAAATCAGAAAATTTCATATTGCGTGGTACATGTGATCATCCTAAGAGCCAAGATGCATAGAATTCTTAATACTAACAGTAAGCTAATTCTGTTTCTTGTTACTGGCTATTGGCTAAACCACAATGAGATCGTCACTTATGATGTGCTAATGCCAATTTCCTATTCAACTTTTCTTGTGTTTTCTTTTCTTTTCTTTGATGGCTGGATGGGTTGGTGGGTAGGTGTTGGGGGCTTACAAGAATACTAAAGATGCAAGAAGATCAAACATTGGGGTTTATAAGGATGCTTATCCCAACATTGGTAAGAGTTAAAACAACTTGTTTAAATGCCTGGCCTTGGAAAGGAACGAGATGACCTTAGGAGGATTTAGTGATGTCTATAGAAGGTAAGCTTCTACAGGACAACTCTAGATGCTTCAAGTATTTGTATGAGCGACAAATGTAATTTTGCTGGGCAGCTACCTGGTTGAAAGCTCAATACTGGGAAATCTACATAGAGGTCAAATAAGGCACTAGTACCCACTGTGCATCTTGTGTATTACTAGTGGAGAGCCTAGTAGCATCTTGCTCTTTCTACACAACTTTGTCAATATTTGTAGGGGGGTGTATTCAGACTCTAGTGAGCGAGTTATAGTGTGAGAGATGAGAAATTGATATGGCAGCAGGATCAGGTGTAAATGGACAAGATTACACTTATCCCATATTTGGAGAGATTAGGCTGCAAGACCCTTAATGACACGCACACAATAACTAATGCAGCACTTGATTTATATTAATAGTAATAATAAAGGAGAACTATCCACATTTTCTGAATCCTGAGCACTTTTAATCCCTGTGGGAAGTGTCTTACTCCTGTGCAACTTTGTCATGTATTTACTGTGCCCTTGTGCATTTATAGATGTATTTTCTTTTCATTTGTTTTCGTTTATCTCTCGTTCTCTCTTCTCACTAGATGATGCGACCGCGAGGTGCACATTTTCTTGAAATGCTATATCTTGCAGCCATGATCCTTCCTTGTAAACGTACATTTAACTTTCCTATTCTGAGTGAAGTTCAGCAATTTTTGGCAGCTACTTTTTCCTTCCGCTTCCGCTGTCTGTGCGTTTGTTTTTTCTTTTAGCAGGTATTTTATAGCAATAATTAGATATAAAATGTTGTGCAGCTACCATCATAGAACTTATTTATTGACTTGTCTTCAGTTGTTTGCTGGAGTGCAATATTAGACTGGGTTATAATGGATTTGATCAAGTGTGTCAAAGAATTATTGTATGTATTGTTATAGATACTGCTGATTTTTGAGGGTCTAATGGTGGTTTTTTTGTTATTAATGTGGTGCTGGTTTTGGTGATCATGTCTAGAAGCTATGTCCGCTTTTGTGCTGGGGTGATGGGGTCCAGTTTTAGCTGTATTCATTCAGATTATTGCATGTTAATGATCATGTGGTTGCTTATTTTAAATTGGATTTTAAAATCTTGTAAAACTACCCTGCCCCTTGAAGTAGTTGAATGCATTGATTGCCCTGCATGATTTAGCCTAATACTTCCTCCGTTCCAGTTTAAACTTCATACTTTTTTTGTCAGTTTTGACTACCCATATTGTGAGCTACACCGGGGGCAAATAAAATGCTCATTTGTTGTAAAACTTAGCAAATATTCTATTCTGCATGACAATGTAC
>CAAKMY010040677.1:0-18652 GCA_901111285.1 Corrigiola litoralis
ACTCTGCCTAGCTTAGACCACGACTTAACATGGACACTGAACAACTTACGCCACGACTCTTGAATACCATACTCCTTAGCTTCATTACCCACACATCGAATCTGCAATCAACTTGATTCTTGAAAACGGAATACAATCTGCCATCAATTACCCCTAAATCAAGCAAGTAACTCTCCTTAGAAGGGTTGCAATACCGGTAAGGCAGAAACACATCTTTAATCCACGTCTCGGTACACACATCGAAACAGTCAATCCTCCACTTTTCCGTTGATGGGCTCCATAACCGCCAGTGAAGCAACCGCTCATTGATCAACACGCCACAACTATGGGGTTCAAATTGTCTGATGGAAATGTGGTACTGACCATATTCTTCTCCTTGAAGCTATAAACGTGCACCACTCTGGTAGTGACAGCGTCATTGTTGTTGTTAGCGTGGTGATCGTTCACTAGGACGATTTTGAAATCGTCGTGGGGTTCGTCGAATGCTAAACCGAGATTATAGCAGCAACTGGGAAGTGGAGGTAAGTTCGGGTGGAAGGATTGAAGAGGATAAATTGAGAACAACTGTAGTAGAATATACCGATGAAGCTGTTATAGCAACCGATAATGGAGACCGCTTCTCCAATGAAGTGGAATTCGAAGGGGGTGATAAGTTGGAGCAGACGACGATGCGTTCGAGGGAACATATGACGAGTAGGTTGTTGTTAAAGGAGGAGGAGAAAGACATGCCGCGGTGCAGAGAGAAGATGACGGCGTTGAAGGTTTTGCATACGGTTTTGAAGCGGATGAGGGGTTTTGCGGGTAATTTTGGCAGAATTTCTTAAAGAATCAGCTCGAGTGGGAGTTTTGGCATTGTTGATTTAGGTGGTTGTTGCATTTGAGCTGACTTCAAGCAGGGAATACTCAGTTTTTGACCCATAAATTTACGAGGCTTTGCATTGATGATACTGGAAAATGGTGAGAAACTGCGAGAGTGTGTTGGAACTTATAGGCTTAAACCAATTGACGTTTTGGGTTTGTCTCTGCTATGTATTTAATGGTGGATGTTGCATTATGTTCTGTCAAGTACTACGTACTTCAATAGAGGGCATAAAACTAGCTTTTCATTCTTTGGCTAAGAAAAAAGAGTCAGAAAAGAGATATGAAGATTCCAATTATGGTTCTCATTAGGATTTAAAGGTAGCAATATGTGAGTGCTATGCATTGCTTGTAAAGAAAGTTTCATTATTCTTACAACTACGTAGCAATTGTAGCCAACCAAAAAAACTTTTGTTTTTTTTATTCGATTCTAAATAGTGGATAAAGTTATATATTCCATTTTATTCAATTCTAGATGAAGCACAATAATAAGAAGTTTTATCTTATTTAACACTGTATTAGTTGACTATTCATAGGCCAAATATAAGAATAGTTATCCTAATTATATTTTTTACCCAAAGAAATAAGATAATACTAATTATACTAGTATAATTATCTTATCAAACAAATTTATCGAATGAAATAATCCTAGTATAAAGATCCTATAAAAATAGTTATACTTAGGATAAACTAATTATGTGATATTGTTGGGTCTTTAACAATATAAATTCTTCCTCATTAGTAGTCATTTTTTTTTTCATTAAATAGATATTTAAATAATGGACATAATTTTTTTTTATTTAAACTCTAGTATTGTGTAGTCATTTTATTAAATTAAAAATCAATGACTCGTTTATTTTATCTGTAAAATGCGTTACGTTTCCTTTATTAGATACTTACTAATAAAGGAAGTTTCCTTTTATTTGGTTTAACTCATAGCATTAGTAAACAACATTACATTTACAATGATATCTTAGTTTGTTGGATGAAAATGAGATTTTGTTAAAAAAATTGTAAGATGCATAAATATCATCGGATATGAATATATGTAGCAATATCACACCATCATTCATTGATATCTTCATTTTGGTTAAAAATGTCGGTAGTCTTACCAAGTAGTTTCCGTACTTCCACTTGTTTTGGATAAATCATCTGAGATGGTGGTTATCAATTTGATAACTATCCGGCGAGTCTCTAATTCTCTATCAAATTATTATATAGGCCTCTTAGCTGTTGTAGGAAAAGTAAAAAAAAGTCATGTCTAACCTAGCTTTAACAAATTTTGTCCTCTTTTTAATTAATATTCTTAACTTTATTTTACATTGCCACAACAAGATAATATTTTTTCCAATAATCCCAAAATATTAATTATCATATGATTTCTACCCAAATTTATGCTCAACTTTATCCTTTTAAAAAGATGAAAGCATGTACAATTATCTCATAGATTTATTTTACATTCCTAACTTTTGATGACAAAATTCTATCTTATGTGACAATTATCCTATTTTAATTTTTTTTATCTTTACAAAAAAAAAGAAGGTTTGTGTGATATCTCATAACTTAGGGTGTGTTCGGTAACGATAGCTGTTTAATAGCTGTTGGTTGTAATCAGTAGTTGTAGTTGTTATCAGCTGTTAAATACTAGTTCTTAGCTGTAACTGTCAACATGAGAGTGTTCTGTAGAGACATTAGTTGTTGCTAATACTATGTTCATTATATTTTATTTATTTAACATAAAAATATGAAATAAAATTACCCAAGCTATAACATTTTAAACGAAATAGTAAAGATTAGTCAATGGACGAGAGAAGCTATAACATTATAAAACGACATAGTAAAAAAATCATATTGGTCAATGGACGAGAGATGTTAATTAAAATACATTACAATAATGTGAAAAATACTATTAAAGAAAATTAAATATGATGTCTCTATAATTGATAAACTAAAATTAATCAAATAAATCAGATTATAATTTGAGCTTTTTATATAAGTAATGATATGAAAGCAAACAGAGTAATAACTAGAACTCTAGAAGCACTAAAGAGGAGAATGGGTAGCGGTACTAGGAGAAAAATATGAGTTAAAAAAAAATATTGAAAATTAGTAGTTGTGCATCCTTCAAACGTTAGAAAAAATAACCTTCAAAAAAGTAGCTTTCAACAACTACATATATTCCCAAAGCTACCCCATAAACTAATTACCGAACACTACTAGTATTGGTTTGACCTATTCCAACCACTAAAGGCTACTCTAAAAGCTGCTACAGAACACACACTTAGTTCATAGATTGTGGTCACATTGATCCGTTCTAAATGAAGCCCGTACGATGTACGAGGCTCGTAATAATATAGATGATAATAATAACTTGCTAAACCGTAAATTTCTCATTCGAAATTAAAAACTTCGCTAGGTAACATGTATACAAACAACTAATTTTTAGTTAATTGTTTAAATTTGTATATAAAATCATTGGAAACTAAAAACCAAAAACTGCAAACTGCAGTGATACCGAACGAGCCCTTAGTTCGTTGATTTTGTGTTCACATTGATCCATTCTAGTAGTACATTATTTTTTTTGCGAAATAGGTTCCAGTAGTACGTTGGGTGATAGTACCTACTCATGTGAAAATGGTATGATATTTGATTTAAGCATCAACAAAATATTGTGATTTTATTTTTAGATTATGATATTGTAAGTTTTGACTTATTTTATCTCTGTCTACTCTTTTCATTTCTATCTTAGTTCGAAATAATTTATCTTTTCTCAATTTCTCAATTTAGATGTGTTTAGGTCTCTTCAAATTTTTTTCTTAATATATGTGTTTTGGAGAATTGAGGGTTTTTAAAGAAAATTATGTCCTACATAACGCCTTTTTATTTAGACCAAACTGATGTGGACTCTTTCTAAATCATGTGACAGTTTGACCAAAATTGTAATCGCCTACTAGCTAACTCCACATGATGTTTTAATTTTTGTAGAGTTAAAACTTAAAAATAAGGAAAAATTACATTTTGGATACCCGATATATGACATATTTACAGTTTGGGTGTCCGACATTTCTGTAATTCCATTTTGGATATCCCATAATTAAACTATTGACAACTAGCGTGCCTATTTTGTAAGTCCGTCATTTTGGTTCGTCACCATGCTTACAATCTCTGTTAGTTAAAAACGCGTATTGCCGTATTCTTCAAAAAAACACATGTAAAACGTTTAAAAAGGTTGTTCCCGTTTAAAACTCAAAAATCCTCTTCCTTCCCGAATTAAACGCAAATAATCGAGTACATATCCGAATTTTTGCTAAAAATAAGGGAGTTTTTGTATGACATTTCAGAATTTTTAACTTTTTATTATGATTTTTGCTCCGAATTTTATCCGAAATTTTCAAATTTCAGCCGTATGAAACACAAATATCCATATTTTAACAGAACGTTTTTTTTAAACGTATTTTTTAACCGTATATTTGACGGGTTTGCCGAATCATACACGAACGTATCAAACTCCGTTTAATTCCCGTACCGTATTTAACTAACTATGCTTACAATAAGACCGTCTCACACTCCCCAAGCCCTAGTACTACTACCAATCACTAAACCCTCCTTAAACCCCCAAACCCAATTCCGTACAATGGACCCCACCACCAACTACTCCTACGTCACCCTGGGCCCACTCCTCCCCTCGCCCCCCACCACCTCTCCCTCCCCCGCCCCACCGGATACCGACGAGTTCGACGAGTACGTCGTGTTTCGGAACGAAGTATCGGGGGATTCGGTGGAACCCGCTGCTGCCGCCGCTGTCGATTTTTTCTCGCTTGATGTGGGTAGTGAGCTGAATTGTGCCACCCCCGAGACGGTGAAGAAGGAGAGGAAGAAGGGGAAGGGGAAGGAGGAGGTGGAGGTGGAGGAGGAGGAGAGGGTGCTTGAGACGGGGTGGTTTCGTATCGAGTGTCGGTTTAAGAGCCCCATGCTTCAGCTTCATAAAGGTTTATAAGTTTTTTTTTTTTGGGTTTTTTTTTTGTATGGTGAATTTAGTGGCATTGTGTGGAATTGAGGTTATGTTTTAGCTCATTGGTCGCGAGTTTCGCAAATTCTTAGAAAAGACTGTCTAGTAGATAAGCTCTATACAAGCTGAATTAAGCCAAGCTTCTTGCGACTTTCTCAGTTGATTTTGGTTTTTATTGGTTTTCTTTGATTTTTGTGTTATGAATTTAGTTGCATTATGTGAAATTGAAGTTATGTTTTAGCTCGAAGGTTGTGAGTTTCGCAAATTCTTAGAAAAGACTGTCTAGTAGATGAGCTCTACGCAAGCTGAATTAACCCAAGCTACATGCAAGCCCAAGTCAAAGTTAGAGATATAGATCCCTTTGTTGGTCCAGCATGGCTCCGTTTGTTAAAAAAGACGGTCTCTGCCAAGAAAGCAAATTTATGGATATGAATTAGTAACATAGATTGTGTTTATGAGTTCAACTTTGTATGCATTATTATCAGGGAAGAGTTTGTACAATGAGTTCGAGTTTCACAAATGAGCTCTATGCAAGCCGAATTAACTCAAGCTTCATGTGAGCCCAAGTCAAAATCAGAGATCTTTATCCCTTTGTTGGGCCAACATGGCTCGGTTTGTTAAAAAAAAAGACGGTCTTTACCAAGCAAACAAATTTATGGTTATGAAGTAGTAGTAATATAGATTGTGTTTAGGAGGTTAATTATGTATGCATTATTATTAGCTCAAAGATTGCACATTTATGGTTATAAAGTAGTAACGTAGATTGTGTTTAGGAGGCTAATTATGTATGCATTATTATCAGCTTAAAGATTGCAAATTTATGGTTGTGAAGTAGTAACATAGCTTGTGGTTAGGAGGCTAACTACTAGGTTGCATGAAAGTGGGGACGGGGATGGAAACATGAAAATAGACTTATATTCAGTTAAATAACTAGATTCTGTCCCCTATGATAATATTGGCATTATGCAATATTTTAAGGGAAGAGTGTAATGTTGTGCTTTGATGCCATCATGAGGACTGCAATTATGAGGTTGGAGGTGCGATTCTCATGCGACTTTGTGCGTTTCTTTTGGACAAAGAATAAAAAAAATGAATTTGTTTAGTGTCGTTATGTAGAGTATTCGGCAATGGTAAATTAAAGGTGATTTCAGGAAATGTAACTCTAGTGTAGTGAGAGACATATTGGTTGGTAGGTTTACATAAGTTGTTCAAGTGTAGTGAGATGCAAGGATTGCAATTTGTACAATTTCCACCTCTAGTGTAAGCTATGGCTTTGGCACGGGTTACACTTACATATATTAGTTTCTCCTTGTGCATGGGAGGTGTAGGGTAGGTTTAGGGTAAGGGTAAGGGTCCTATTTGATTTTGAGGTTCTGGTTGATAATATGTTGAGGTGGCTGTTTTGTGATGGGCCACGAGGCTACGATATGAA
The DNA here is from genome assembly GCA_901111285.1 of Corrigiola litoralis. Classification (NCBI taxonomy): domain Eukaryota; kingdom Viridiplantae; phylum Streptophyta; class Magnoliopsida; order Caryophyllales; family Caryophyllaceae; genus Corrigiola; species Corrigiola litoralis. The sequence continues at coordinate 6,300 of CAAKMY010040677.1, forward strand.
TTAATTTAGCTCACAAGGCCGGTTTGTTTAGCTTGCATAGAGCTCTTGGTTGATATTATGTTGAGGCGGCAGTTTCATGATGGGCTATGAGGCTATGATATTAGTCGCAAGGCCAGTTTGTTTGGCTTTATACTTCTTGGCTCCTTTTGCGGTTTTGCCATACAACAACATTTGAACTAGACTGCTCCAGAGGTAATATATAGTCACAAATTCTTGGAAAAGAACGTTTACTTTTATTATAAAACTTTTTATTATATGAGTAGACCAACTCCTTGCAAGCTAACTTAAGCTCTCTAGAAACCCAAATTGAGTTAAAAATTTATATGCCTTTATTGCGCAGTCTAGTTTTATCTTAAAAGTAGACGGTCTCTCCCAAGACTTTCTGAAATGTAATTCGTTTTTCGCGAAATCCTTGATCTTACCATGTACAACGATTCTCATCGAAGTAATTACTTTTGAGGCAGTCACATATACTCTTGCATACTTGCGTGAATTCGCTCGTTTCCTCCTATTATTTGCGATTGATGAACTTTTATATACTTCATAGTAGTGTGCTCTCAAATATGTATCTCCAAGAATACTCAAGATTAAAGATTGTCGGCTATTTTAGTTTACCAGAGTTTGAAACCCGCCCGCATTACTGCCTTTTGTGTCTCCCTTTGAACAACAACAAAAAAAAGTAAAAATAGAAAAGAAAAACATAGAAGTAAAGATAAAATGTTTAGGTTTAGTTTTGCAAATTATACAGATCCCTCCACCAACTTACAGAAAAGAGTAGAGGACAGAGGAGAGCTGGAGTGTGTGTTTGTCACCTAGGGTCATGATTAGTAAACATGTAATCTGGGGAAGATCCTTTTCTCTTACCATTTGGTGAAGACTGAAACGATTTTACGTCTTTGACCACACATCGAACCTTTGATTTGTATCCAGTGACCTTTTAAGCCATCCTGCGAGGATCATTCTGACTGGTACCAAATCTTTGGAAGATAAGCTTCTCTGTCTCCTCCTTTTGTTCTCAAAGACCCTAGCTCTCATCATGCCCATAAGACCTGTGCTTGCAACTCATCTGTAGGTGGGAGTCCTGCCGAGACCCTAAACAGTGCTTATCGTTGGTTGGTCTCTTCTTCTACATCCACTCTCTTTAGTCCAAATTTGCACAAGATTAGCTGGTGCTGACGAACACCCATGGCAGCAGATGTTAACAGGGGCATGACAAAGGTGGTACATATGTTGTGTGTGTTCATTTCGTAGGATACAGACGTGCAGGCAGCCGTCTTTCCTGCTGTCTGAACTCAGTGGAGTCTGCACTAGTTAGCACCCTCCATATTCCCAGTTAGTTTCATTATTGGAGGGATAGAGAGGTTGAACTTGCTATGTATACTTTTTTATTTTTTGTTTTCTCACGGGATATGATCGTTAAGTTATAGCAGTGAGAAGGGCCACGGTGGGTTAGGCTTAGATTGTAGAAATAGGGTTATTTTGGTTCATAATGTCATATCAGGGAGATCTGTCTTCTAAGGCATGAAAAGCTAGGAAATATCTTGCCCTACAGTTAATATTAGAATGGTACCAAATGCTTGTGGTTATCATCTAAAATTCTAAATAGTAGCTTTAGTTTTGCCTGCTCATGTGTGCTTCAAGTTCATACTTTATACTCGTTCATTTTAATCTGCAACTTGATATTATCATAAACATGTGGGATGGTACATGGTCTAACCATGTGGCTCTGATCTGGCTTCTCAGAGATTCTGGATTTCTGTGATTTTCTCTCCCCAACTCCAGAAGAAGCAGCATCACGAAATGCAGCCATAAAGCGTGTATCTGATGTTATCAGATATATTTGGCCGAGTTGCAGGGTACTTCTAACTCTTTAATAGCCCTAACTGTTTCTTTTATTGGGCTTTCACTTCTTTTAATTATGGGACCATGTCCTTATTGCAGGTGGAAGTTTTTGGGTCATATAGAACAGGGCTTTATCTGCCATCAAGTGATATTGATGTATGTATGAGTTATCAAGCTTAGTACATTTATTCAGCCTCTTGTTGGCGCCACTTATTTGCTATAAGCTATTTTTGACAAGTTTTTTTCTTTTCGTTTCTTTGTTTGATTTGTAAGGAACAACGCTCACTTAATTCAAATAATAATATTGCATTCAGGGGAATCATAAGTCAGCAATATGAATATCTGTGTAATGCCCTTGCACTGAACACGACTATGTGCAATGGCGGCTGCACAATCAACTCTTGTATAATTGACGTGACTTAAATATATGGATCAGTAGAGTAATGCACTCGATGATAACTGATTGTTCAACAAATGAAGAAACAACGTTATCCTTAGGCATGGACCCGAAACTCATGCATAATCGACGTGACTCAAGTAAATGGATCAGTGTAAAAATAGAGCTCTACAGTATCACATTGTTTTCCCAGTCATGGAACCAAAACTCTTTACTATCTCAAGTTCATGTTTTTATTTAATCAAATGACTCTTGATTTTATCAGTGTAAAAATAGAGCTCTGCAGAATTTCAATATTGTTTTGTCTGTCCGGCATTAGATCCAAATTCACTCTATACCTATCTCAAATATATGCGCATCTATTTAGTAAAATCACTCCTAGCTTAGATTTTGTATGTAGTTAATGAATGTAACTATCATGCCCTTGATATATGAGACCGATACTTGTGTACACTTGTCATCTTGGCTTGCTGGATATAGTGACTCCTTCAAACTTTTATTCTCCACGAGCGTGCTATGCATTCTTCTAAGCGACATTCAGTGTTAAATTTTTCTTTTTACGTGGCTAGGTAGTGCTTTAGGCGTTGCCCCTCCCATTCCTCTTGCTTTCTGTTTTGATTTCCTGTAGTTGGAGAAAGAATTAGAATAACTGTCATTTTAATTTTGTGTTATGTTAATTTCCTATTGGCATTGACCTTAAGTGTTAGCCATGAACACATTATTTAGAAAACTTATGCTATTAACCGCAGGTTGTAATTCTGGAGTCGAATAACAGATCTCCGCAAATGGGTTTACAGGCACTTGCCAGGGCACTATCACAAAAGGGCATTGCAAAAAAGATACAGGTTTGTGCTGTTATAAGAATGAAGCACGTCTATCGCTACAGCTATCATAGTAGTTGCAGTAGCTGTTAGCGTTTCTAGTAGTTCTTTACCGTTTCTGTTAGCTGGTAAAGTGTAACTGCTAGCGTTTAGCTGTTCACATAGCTCTCTGTTGAAATGTGTTGGTCAAAATTAGCTGTTAGAATATCAAATTACACCAAAAGGCATGGTTTGAAGTTAGAACACATTCTGTAGCATATAAAGGCACGGTGAGATTTCACTGACAAATAGTTTTTTGTTACACTGAAGCAGGACCAGTCGTCCTATGGATGATCTAAAATCCCTTAGTTCCTTTTTTTCTTACACATTCTTTCCCATGTGTACCTTCTGTTTAATCCTATTGGGGCCCCACCATATCTACTACAGGTGGTAGTAAGGATTATGCCAGAGGCTGCCTGGCCACAAGATCTTACTGCTGTGGCTCAAGGCTGTTGGTGAAGTTACTGAAGGGCTGTGACTGGCAAGGACGGGAGCTTTCATCCTGTATGAAGGGATCCCTGGGCAGTTCAAGTTTGGGAGGGAGAGAGGGGGGAAAACGGAGAAACAGAAGGAAAAGAGAGAAGGAGAAGGTAGGTGGGGTTTAGGCCACTCCTTTTGCTTGTTGATGGATGTGACTAGTTTCTCCAATTGCATGGCACCTCTACTAGCGAGAAACTTGGCCAACAGGTCCTAGAAAGGGAGGGAAGAGGGTAGGAGATATAACGAGTGAGAAGCAGGGTTGGTTAGTTTGATTCCCTTTGAGTCTTAGTAGGCATTTGCCAGTACCTGCCGCCTGCAAGGAGACAGGCATTATAAGCCTGAGAAGGGGGGGGGGGGGGGGGGTTAGGGAATCGGGATTGAGAAAAGAAGCAATCTGAAAAATTGGTGCTGCATGTTGGGTTGTGGTGTGCTGGAGATGCCAATTGCGTAGTTTATTGCTTAATTTTAGACAATGCTGTCGGGCGTAAAGGGGGAGTGCTTAGGGACTAGGGAATGAGAAAAGTAGAGGCAATCTGAAAAAATGTGGGTGCATGTGGGCGGTGGTGTGCTAGAGATGCCAATTGCATAGTTTATTGCCTTATTGAGACTCTGTTGCAAGGCTTAAACCACAACAATTGTATTAATTCTGGACATTTTTGCAACCGTCCTGATGTTTTTGCCGGATATTTTACTATTAGAATTCCCTCCGCCCACCCGTTCCTACCGTTTGCTTTTTCACATGCATTGAGGTGATATTTTGACCATCGAAAATTCATTGTATAATTTTTTTTTATATTTTGGATTTGTATTTAAAAATACTTTCACATGGTTAAATTTTTATAATTTTTGAAATATAATTTTTGAGTTATTAATGGTGAAAGTATGACCTTTAATAGTGTCAAAAAGCAAATGGTAGGACGTGTGTTGGACGGAGGGAGTATCTTATTTTAGAAAATGGGGGGAATTCAGGATGGAGGAGTAACTGTTAATCAGGCCATGATTGAACAGTACCTCAATGGCAGTGCTGGGCCTTATTGCCCCTGTTTTTTTTCTTCTTTTTCTTATTTTGGGTATAGCTTACAGGAAGTATTTGTATGTTACTGTATAACCTGCCCCCTTCTTATTCCCTGTGTTCTTTTTATATTTTATTCTCTTTTCTGGGTGTAGGCAGCATCTGACTGTGTTATTTATCAGGTAATTGGCAAAGCTAGGGTTCCGATTATCAAATTTGTGGAGAAGGTGACTGATGTTTCATTTGACATTAGGTGAGGCCAATCTCTTTTTTGTATGCTTTGTATGTCTAAAGTTTGCTTGGGCATTCAGTTTTCACTAAAGCAAGTATGAAAGGAAACATGTACGATTTCTTTTGCATTATCTTTTTGGGTCTTTCGATGATTGGTGTTTTGTAGTTTGGCTATTTCTTCTGGTCCTTTATCCTTTCTTTATTTCTACAATATCATTTTGATGTCCTTTCTTTTTGATGCTTGCTCTTGAGTAGATTGACTTGGTGAGTATGCTGTAACACAAATTCTTGTTTTTCTTTTTTTCTTGTTTGTTTAAAAAATGAAGTCTTTGTTATATGGATGCCTGTTCGGTTCCTTCTTTTAAGAGTTTATGGTTCTTGAATATCTAATATATGGGATTAGTTGTACAGAAATGTCAGGGTGGTAGACTCTTGCCTTATCCGTGAAAAAGGGGTTAGAAGTTGGTACCTTTTACAGAGCTTTTCGTTTTTGGCATAGGGCATGTCAAAGATTGTTGTTGGTGGGACTTGCTGATACCCCTAGCTATGCGACATGTCTTTGACTGTGACTAGGTGTTACTCTTACTTTTTTACTTATTGGTTGGACCCAATTTTATTTTTTCTGGAAGTAAACTTGTGCATGTGTGGTTGCATAACGCTCATCAGAGGGAACGGAATACTGAATGTGAGAGATTCTTGTAACTTGTAAGAACCCAACTTTTTGGAATTGAACAGTTGATTGTTTTGGAAGGGATAGCATTGTTCTTAACTAGTATCTTTGGGCCTCTGTCACCCCTAATAGCTCATTCTATGCCATCCACGTTCTTTACTGCACTATTGCAGATCCTCACTGTATCATATTGGTAGGAGCACCACCTACCTAGTACTCTCTGTCTATTGCCCCTGTGTGGTTTAGTTATGGGGGTTCTACACTTCTACATTTGCTCCATGGTATTTAGCTGCTGATTTCATGGGCACAGGGAGAATGGTGTGCTGTGATGTACAGTGTTCCGCCACAGCTTAAGTGATGGTGTTGACTAGTGTCTCGATCTTTTTGTGGGGTTGAAAAAATGCCCCTTGTGACAATTTTAAGTCTGTAATTGCCAACTGCTATGATGTTGATGGGCTGGCAGTTGTCAGCAGAGGGATTAGATGGTGCAGGGAGGGTGCTTGAGTGATGGTTTACATTTATGTCTGAACTAACAACCGTGATTGTTTGATTGTAATTTTCTAAGTCAAAATCCAATCCGAAATATTATGGACTCAACTTTTTGAGTCCAAATCCAATCCCAACTATACTAAGTCCAATCCAATTCAAATAATTTCGGTCAAGTCCAAAATCCAATCCAAAAATTCAAACTTTCAAGTATTGCACTATTTCTCCAAAAATTAGGTCATGTTTTCTAGAAAAAGGTGGCCAAAGAGAGTTTGTTAAAGGGGAAGACGGCTAAGATCCGATAGGCTGGCTGCTATGCTCTTGCATTAAACAAATTACGTGGTCCTAACCAACACAGATCTAATAGATTTATATCGTTGGTCTTGCTAATCGTGCTCCTTTATATGTGCTAGGTTGGTTTGCCTTCAGGTTATGTCATTTAAGCCATTTCCAGCCCTTTGCTCCAGGGCTGAACATTTTGATCGCATTTATTGTTGTTTGGTTGATTGCTTTATTTGCTGATAAATTAAGTGGGGTTTTCTGTCTTGCAGTTTTGATGTGGATAATGGTCCCAAAGCTGCTGAATATATCAAGGTTGGCATTTCTTTTGTCTGATAGAAACTTTAGTTCTGAGTTATGTACCTGTTCTTGCAAGATTTCAGAGAAACCTGATGTTATGGTTGTGGCTATAGTTCTTTACTTAATAGCAAGTCCTGTAATTTAGAATAAGTTCATGCTGTAGAGTCCTTTGACATTACTAATGTGTGCACTTGCCCACCTTCTATCAATTATCAAATGAGGATTTGAGCATTCTGCATGCTAGAGCTTTTGGTGCTCATATTCTTGAAAACCATATATTTAGTAGTTGTGGAAAGATGACATTATTGTGATTGGCACTTTGTCCAAAGTGAAAACTAGTATTCTATGATTATTAATACAGGAAAAACAACCTAAGGGAGTCCAACTAATACAACCCAAATTGGAGTATTTTGATGCTTATATATGTGCAAAGAGTAATACTTGTATATAAGCTTCTGGAGTAGATTATTCCCGTAACAAATGGACTGCAACTTGTCTGAACAGAAATTTTGTACATGGGTGCTTTTGATTTTAATTGTATCATACTGTCATGTAAAGTAAGAGACAATCAATGCTGCTTGCTTATCTTGTGGATTAGAAACAAGTGATGGAAAGAGAAACCTGTCTTTTACCTTTTGGTTTCTGTAATTGTTTAATTCATTCAGACCTCTTTGTGGTTTTATATCTCAAATGCTTGGTTGACTTTCCCCCAGGATGCCATCTTAAGGTTACCTCCCTTGCGGCCTCTTTGTTTGATTCTTAAAGTCTTTCTGCAGCAGAGGGAGCTGAACGAGGTAGGAACAATTGTTTATGCTGTTCTTTTTTTTTTTTTTTTTGGTCTGCTTCTTGAGCTTGCTTGAATTGGATGTTTTGGCTTATGTATCTTCTTTTCACAGGTTTACTCTGGAGGAATTGGCTCTTATGCGCTTCTTGCGATGCTGATTGCTATGCTGAGAGTAAGTGGAGCAAATTTAATTTGTAGACTTGAAGTAAAATTCAGAGGCAACAAATCTAGTTTGTTAAGTTATCTGTTTTTGGTTTCTCTTTGCTATATTGTGCAATGTACATACTTCATGGATTGAGAGGAAGATAGCTCATAAAACTACTTATGATTGATTTCTGCCACAACCATATCTTGAGTTGGTATTGAGATTGTGATTTGGAGGGAGAGACATTTTACTTAAATAACTCCCTATGACTACATCTGCATTAGAATTTTATTTTAAAAACTCTCTGAAGCTGGAAGCTTTTTCTTGCACAGTCACAAAAGACTGCACTTGGATGTATTTCTGTTTCACTGAGCAGTTGAAAAGAGTAACACTTTGGATAATCTCAATGAAGGAATTAAGTACTACTATGGGAACTTATGTATTAGTTTTACCATATGCTGGTTATGTCTACGTTTGGCCTCAGACCAGCCGTAATAGCAAGGGAAGGAATATGTGGTGATCAGTGTTTCAAAAGGCGCGTCTAGGTGTAAGGCAATGAGATTCCATCGACTTTTATGTTCAAGGCGTTGTCATCTATGAGGCGTTTGAAGTGTTGCCTTGTGAGCTTCATTTAAATTGGTTGTTGATGGGCTTTTTAAAAAAAAAAAATTATGTATGCACATCTGTAAGTATGGTATATATATTTATACTACCCAGATATCTACAACAACCATGTAAAATGGAAGCTTGGAGGCTCCAAAGACCCTATCTCCTTGAGGCTCACTTCAATATTTGCGCAGTTTTTTCAGTTTTTTTTATTGAAAATTTTATGCACAATGCGCAGTTTTTATTTATGTACATCTTTTTTAATTTTTTTAATATTTGTTCGATAAGGCAAGCGCTTTCGCTGTGCGACTCGCCTTGAGGCTTCAAAGACCCTATCACCTCGGTGTGCCTCAAGCCTTTCTAAACACTGGTGGTATATTCTCAGCTTTGGTTTTACCTGTGTAGAAGCGGTTGCATGACTAAATATAGATCTGTTCCTTAAAGTTGTAGGTCTCCAGGAGACATGGATTCAGGTTCTTTTTTTCTTTTTTTTTAAAATAAAAAAATTCCTTTTCCTCCTTTCAGTGATTCACAAGTTATTCTTTTTGAGCAGTCTATAGGCACTTCAAAATTCAAAAATGTCCTTCATTTAATTACCTAGATAACCAATATACCCCTTCTCGTTTCCCAAAACCTAGAACCCTAACCCTTCCCACCTAATTCACTGCCGTAAGATCAGGCGTAGGAAGCGGCGACAGAGACGTGGAGAGATAAAATCATGGGCCATGGAGGTGAGGGAGGAAAGGGGAGAGAAGGTTTGAATTCAAACAGAAATTAGACTGTCTCATACTAGAGTAGCTGTCAGTAATCAGTTTGAAATGTTTGCAAGCTATATTTACAAGATGATATCATTAACATCAGCTCTGTGTAGATGTGTTCTTCTCACTAGATTGAACTTATCATTTCACCTCTTTGCCAATTGTAAGATGGTGTCCGTTCCTCATGCTATACAAGTATATAATTGATTTTTTCTTCCATCTTGTGAGGTGTTTTAACAGTCACTTTTCTCATGTACTTGGGGTGGAATATGCAGAGCGTGAATGAGGGCCAAAGATTTCCAGAACATAACTTGGGAATACTTTTGGTATGTTTCTCTTCCTTTACAAGTACTGTTAATTTCTCTGATTCCTTGATTGTGTTCAGGATAATTTTCAATCTTCTCAACTTCTTGTAATAATGATTAGTATGATTGAACTGAACTAGTTGGACCCAAGAAAACAATTGCAACTTCTCTAAATCATTTAGGAATCTTTTCAGTTTTGACTTCCTCTCGTTGTTAGTTGTCACTTTCATCTGTTGAGGTACTTGTTCTTGTGAAGTTGATTTCTGTGGTCCTGTCAGTCTTTTGGAAAATGTTTCAACAAATTGCTTCTGCAATACATTTGATCCTAAACAGCAGCCACTTTTCTGTTTGAGTTTCAAAGGTTGACCAAAACTTTTTGAGAGAAGAAACTAGTTGTTGGTGATGATTTTCTGATTTGCTCTAGGTCACGGAATTTGTAGTTCTATTAATATTTCTCAATTTCTATAGATGTTGGTGCTGTTTGTCGTATTCTCTTTCTTCTTAATACAGGTCAAATTTTTTGAGTTCTATGCTCATAAATTGAACACCAAGGAAGTCGGTATTTCCTGCAATGGGAGGGGAACTTTCTTTAGGAAAAACAGGAAGGGGTATGTTGTTTGCTTCAATCTGAAATTCATTTCTCATAGGTTTCATTTTTGCTTGCAGTTCCATCATGGTGCATACTAATGATTTGTGTACTTCCACAATGTTGGAATTACATGATTGACCTATTGTGATCTTTACTACTATTTTTTCAGGTTTCAAACAAAGGGACGGCCATTTCTTATATCCATTCAAGATCCTCAGGTCAAAATACTGATTGTAGTTTTATATTGATTGTAGTTTTATATATAAGTGGACAAGTTTCACTCTTCATTATTTGTAAATAACCTTTTGGTCATGAAGGCAGTTTGGCCATTGGCGTGCTTTGTTTCCCCTCTCCTTTCTGCTTCTGCCTGTACATTGATTCACTTGTATCCTTGTTAAGTTGGAATAATCATAACAGTGAAAGCCTTCTTCTGGTGTTACAGGCTTCGGAAAATGACATCGGGAAGAACTCTTTTAACTATTTCCAGGTTTGTTTTATTCCTGTAACTTTGCTTTTCTCAGCATCCCTTCTTTTTATATTTCTGTCTGTCTGCCTGGTTTATGCAATCTGCTGGCAGTTTTTTTTGCTGTTGAACAAAGTTTTTGGCAAATCTTTGTGTTTCATTTGAAGTGCGGTTTTTTTCTTTTTGTTTCTCTGTTTGTATTTCTATGTACGTCCATATTAGATAATATAGTAAACTCAAAAATTTTGTACAGGGAGGCTGTGAGTTATGTGCTACAACCATGTAGTTGGTACGTTGGAAGTGTAAAAGGGGAAATAAACAGTTTGTGATTGTTTTTTGGGGCAAAAGGGTTTTTTATGTGACACGCATATTGTTCTTACATTAGTTTGAAATGGGCCCTGCTTGAACACCTGACTGAATCTGCCACTAGTAGGGTCGTGAACAACATTTTCCTACTTATGCATAACAAACCATTTGGAAATTGATCTGAACCTGGCCTACACTGAGTCTTAACTTATCTAGCCAAAAATTGGCTTTACCAACCTGTCTCACAGGTCATAATTTGTGATAAGTATAAGAGTTTGCTATTTATAATGGCAAGTTCTAGTGGACAGCTAGGAAGGGTTTGTTGGCATGGCAGTGGATTTAAGGTGTTAGCATCATAGAACATATATGACAAGAGTACAAGACTGCAGCTTTTAGACGTATTGTTCTCTGGGTCTCAAGCTCTAAGCTATGGTGCTCACAGATGCTTGGTTCTGTCTTGATGCTTAACTCAAAGCAATTTAATAGGGATTAACAGGAACACTAGCCCTCAGCACAAAGGTCAAGCTAACTTAATTTCCCAATATGAAATCGACCTGATCTTAACTGCACTGACCCAAAATAATTTGACTAAGTTTGTTGATTGAGTTTTCTTGATAGACTACATTAGTTAGGGCAAATATGCATTGAACAGAATGACCTTACGTCCTTACCTAGTTCCAACCTGGAAGGAATAGATGCAAATTTGAAATTGGTATGTTCCATAATGACTCATCTCGAACTTATCAGGTGACTACTGCGAGGTCTAGGCATTTGAGCAGGAAATGTTTTTCCTTCATCGGCTATTTGGTTAATTCGATCGCCTTTTAAGGCTTAAAAAAGGAACTGCTCATGCTACAAGAATTATCTCACTTTGGGCATAGAGAAAGTGGATCTAAAATATAGAGTTGGCAGGCGGAAGTAGGGGCATCATGTTTTGCCTTTCTATTGAAAGCCGTGGAAAGTTTAGCTTCTTTAATGATGCTCGTTCACTAAGCTCCTTGTGCCATAGAAGTGTCCAACCCTTTGGATGCAGGCATTCTAGAGCGTGTTTTCAGGAAGGATCTATATGTACACTGAAGCACTTGCTTTCTGTTGAAGCTATTTATTACTGTCATAACTGTGACAGTATGTGTCGCGCTGATAAGGTACTTCAAGGATTTCAAAATTTCAAATCAAGAGTTGTGCATGCTTACTATGTTAGTAGTAGATCAATCCAATCTGATCTACTTCACCTTTTGGAGCCTTAGTAGGATAGATGTTACAGATAGCCATTTGCTTGAAGCGGTTCATCAATGACTTGGCATTTTATGGGCCAACTCTGGAATAGAGCAAGGATCGTTCTACAGTTACACGACACCTGCAATGTGCAATATGGTAGCTGGCCTGCAATAAGGATGTGGAAATGTTAGTAATGCAGCTTGACTAAATACTTCAGTAATCCTGTATTTTATGGCCCTAAGTGGTGTTAGAAGTACTAAAATCCGCTACTTAATTGCCATGGTAAGAATAGGGATGGCAATGGATCCTGGACCCTATCCGGATCCGTCGGACCCGATACCACTTTTAAGGATCTGGATCTCCAAATTTTGGACCCTGAGGATCAGGGTAGGATACGGATCTTGTGTATAAAAAAGGATCTGGATCTGGGTCCAGGATCTCGGATCCAGACCCTATCCAGATCCTTTTCGATATATTAAAAATAAAAAGGTTTGCCAAAAAAAAAACATTTGATACTATTTTTGTTATTCTATTGGTGGTTTGTGTAGTTTCTAAGTTTTGCTATATACAATTAGTTTAAAGGGCTGAATTTTTGAGACTTTATGAGCATTTACTAGAATAA
>CAAKMY010040680.1:0-11032 GCA_901111285.1 Corrigiola litoralis
TCTTTGTCAAAACTGCAGTTTATTTATGTTATTGTGAGAGTGCTTTATTTTCTGTAAAAGTTGCTTCCTTTCTTCCATAAACCCCATGGTTTATGCTGCACTTTTAGTAAATGTTCTAATAAGTTTAGTTTTGTTTCAATAAGTTGTTCAATTTATTTGTAATCAGTTTACTTAATTCTAATTAATTCAGTTTAAGTTTAGTTCTAATAAATTCTATTCAATTTTACTAGTTTCAATTCGATCAATTTTTGTTTCAAATCATATAAAATAGAGCCTTAATAACTTTTATTGTAATAGGTATTAACATTTCACTAATTATTAGAAAAGACAGTCTAATTTTAGCATAAAGTTAGACATCACTTTTAAGCCCATAAATGAGAGCCCATATAAACAAAACACTATCCACACACCTGTTATTTTCAAATTTCCTCTTCTCTCACCCCCCCTCCCCCCACCAACCAACCACTCCCTCAATCTCCATGCTGCCTTCCATCGTCTCTTCCATCCTCTGCCACTTCAACATCGTCGTAGCAACATCGTTGTCACTTAACCTCTCCTTTCCCTTTCCCCTACACGACCAAATCGCACCCGCACCCGCGCCCACACCCCGACCCATCTTTCTTTTTTCTCCCCTTGTCGAGCCGCCTTCTTTCTCTTCCTCCACCCCCGCCGGAGCCACACCATGAGTCCACGACCTTCGTGAGGAGTAGTTTTCGCGACTAGGGTGGTAGTTTTCATGGTTAAGAGGGTAGTTTTCGTGGGTTTTGGGGGTGGCTATCGTGGTTATGGGGGTGGTTTTTGTGGTTAGGGGGGTAGTTTCCGAGGTTAGGGGTGGTTTTTCGTGGGTAGTGGATGTGTTTCGTGGGTGTTGGGTGTGGTTTTCGGGGTGTAGGGAGTTGTTTTTGCGGTAAGGGGGGTGGTTTCCGTGGTTAGAGGGGGTTTTCGTGGCAGTGTGTGGCTTTGGGGGGTGGTGTTCGGGGTGTAGAGAGTGGTTTTCTTTGTTAGGAGGGTGGTTTTTGTGGTTTGGGGGCTGGTTTTCGGGGTGTAGGGGGTGGGTTTTTTTGTTAGGAGCTAGGGTGGTTTACGATGTGTAGGGCGTGGTTTTCGTGGGTAGTGGGTGGGTTTTAGGGGTGGTTTTTGTGGTTAGGGATTGAGGGGGAGGGGGGAAGAGATGCAACGCGAGGGCAGCGTGGGGAAAGGGGAGCAACGCAGTGGCTTGGGAGGGGAAGGGGGGGCAGCGCGGTGGTAGGCGATGGGAGTAGAGCGGTAGCTGGGGTGGGGGCGCAGTGATGGGGGGTAGATGGCTGGCGTGTGGAGGGAGGTGGATGGGTCTGGAAAATGAAAGGGGAGGGGAAATGAGGACAAATATAACTTAAATGGGCTTTTGGGCTTGGTCGTTATAGACTTGTAGTTGCAGCCCAAGCCTTCTAGGCTATTTTTTATTTATAATTTTTTTTTTTTGAGGACGTCTTTTTCACCTACTTAGTTGACTTTCTAGTTCTAGTTCTAGTATTCAGATCTTGATTCTTTTTGTCGAGACCTTGCATCAGAACTCAGAAGGCTTTTGGCACAAACACAAAGCTCTTATGTTCCACAGGCAGAACCGCACAAGGTGATAATAAAGTTCATAACTACTTAGTCCCAAGGTAAGCATTAAAGAATTCTTTTACTTGATCAATAGACATTTCTTACTACTTAACTGCACAATTTCTCATTCTCTTTCTTGGCACTTTTATTTTTGGTTTGATAAAGTGCACTAAGTCGCAAATAAGAATGGAGTCCATGACCTTTCATCTACAGAGAAAACTTGTGAGCAGTAGCACCGCGAGATGCATCTAAGAACAACATATTAGTATAGCCTTACTATAGTTGACTATTATATTCTACCCGTTTTCTACCATTTTTCTCCCACTTTCCCGTAGAGGGTAGCTGGTGTACCCAGGCTACTCATTGGATAGTATATATAAAAATATACAATGGTAGACTTGGTAGTCAAGAAAGTGACCATCAAGATAAATATTGGTGTTGGATGTGATATAAAAGGGTGCTGATTTTTGCAACTACCCACAACAACCTACTGTGGTATTTTTGTGCCAAAGATAATCAGTATGTTTGGTTGATAAAATAATGATACTACCTACAACTATAATTTGGGGGCTTGGCTTGTGCCCAAGATTGGCAATTTGGCAGACCAATACAGATACCAAATAGCTTTCTCTTTGTCTCCAATTTTTAACCGTAAGTATACACTATCTACAGTACTATGTTTGTTCATTGAAATGCATTAGCTCACTATTATTGTTGAAAGGAGCAATTTTTTTTTTTATATACCAGAGTTTTAGTAGTTGCCACGACCCATTGATTCCAAATTGAGAGAATGGATGAGAGGGAGGATGAAATAAATTAAAACTGGCTAATTTATTAGAGTGAAGGATTGGAGACTTTTTTTTATCTAAAATATTAGGGGAGAATTCTTAAAGATAAGGTGAAAGCATTGTAGCAAATGATAAGAAAATTGGATTCACGAAAGAGAGATGGAAAAGTTTACACAGAAAGAAAGCTAGGGAAGAGAGGGGACTATGAAGTACCCCCTCTGTCCCAACACGTAGTTTACACTTGTTTTAAATATGTGAGAGGAATTCAAACTATTGGGACAGAGGGAGTAAAATTTAAAATGGAAATGCCGGCAACTCTTGTAGAGTTGTAGATACAAAAGGGCATATAATTCATTAAAGGGTAAAAAGGGCATTTTGAAAAATTTGCCTTGGAAGAGGCTTTTATTGCCTTGGCAAGCTAAAGTTTGATTCTGTTATCCTTGGTTCAAACTGCGCGAACAGTAGGTTGACTTGGTTTTATTAGGGGTTTGTCTATAGAGGAGACACTCCTAATTTTTATGTAATTCTTCTTGCCTATTCTCAAAAAAATAAAATGTTTTGATGTTCAGGCCCAATATAATGGGCGTCTACCCAAAACATACATGCTTCTATTAAGGCCTGATCACAACATATTTAAACTAGAAGAAAAGGCAACATAAAAGAAGTGAGCTAAGTTTTGGCCTTCTGGGTGAGTGATTAAAATTGCAGAAAGGTCACTGTAGATAAGTAAGAACAAACTTTTGTTGTTTTTACACGAATGAAATGATCTCAAAATATAAGGTAGGATATGAAATTACTAAGAACATCAAGGCGCAGCCACAAGATGTACAAATGATTCCCTAGAACTTCCAGCAATTCAGGCTTAAAATTCAGAAATAATGCACCCAGGAATTTCGGGAACACAAGAGTTGCAAAGTTTAATAGAGGCCTCAAAGGTCTCATAAAGTTAGCATAAACCCCTAGTACTAGACTACTGGTTGTTGCTAGAACAATTTGCAGAAACTAAAATGCAAATCGTAGAATTTAAACTGTAGAAATTATCCGCAAAATTTCAAGTTGATCACAGGCTACTTCTTGGCCTATTTCTGTGTGAATAACAGTTAGAAAATCAGCCTTTTTTTTTTTCTAGCAAAATGACAAAGGCCGCACCACAATTGGCCGAGTCACTAAGAAATAACACGTATAGGCATGCTGTAGATCTGCACAATTGGCCAAGTCACTAAGAAATAACACGTATAGGCATGATTCTCCTAGGTACAAAGCTAAGCTATGTCGAAGGTTTCTGCGACGATAGACAAGCACGTTTTATAGCTTTGGTTTAGATTGAATTGTGGCACTGGTGAGACTTAGCTTCAGATTTACTGAACTTGTTCTAATCTTGGACTTTGTCCTTTATCCCGAAGTAGATGTAGACTGTAAGTAGTAATAATTTATAATATATACAATCAGACACAGTTCATAGCTCTTCCCTTATTTGCAAGAGGTGTGGAACTAGTAGACTAGTAGTATATTGATTGAAAAGCGGTAATTATTGTTGTTATGAAGACTTTTTTTCTAACATGGAAAATGATAAAACTTCATTCTTCTTCCATAACCAGGCCTTGTAAAGTCGTCATTTGCTGCTAGTCTGACAAAGGGGATTAGGCAACATGAATGTATACCAGGACCTGTTATACGACTTGAATGAAATAAAAGAAAACTTCAAGGATCTGACTCCAAGATTAATGAGCAATATCCAAAATTTGGAACTTGATGTCAGATACATCATGCCATACGTGGAGAATGTTCTTTTAACAGAAGAGGAATCTTACGAAGAATTGAAAAGACGTTTTCGAATTGAAGATTGGCCCAAGGGCTTGGACAACTTTGTTGATTATATGATAGAACGGACTCTCCTTCTGAAGGAAATAGCGAAGAAATTTTATTTTGTCCATAAGAATAATTCTGAGTGGCGCAAGTTCAATGGTGTCCTGCGTGATCTTAAATATGTTCAGAGCCTGGAGGGTGAGCAAATTATTGTAGCGAAGGAAAAGGTCAATGGCATTCAAGGAAAACTAAGAGCCTTAAGAGGGTTTCAGAAGTTAGTGGTAAGGTGGAACTTCCAGAATTTCGATTGCACTAAAGCCAAAATCCAAAATATCTATGATAATATTGAAGCTTTGCCTGGGAAAGCAGTAAATCTCTTCAAGTTAATTATCATAAAATATACACATAAAAGCAAATATCAAGGCATTGATGGGGATTTTTCTGATCTGCTGCAGATAATCGATAGTGCTCAGCTACAAGCTAAGGAGGTCTACTTTGACATCCTGGAACGCTTGAACCTACCCCTGACAGGCAATTGCCCTGTGAAGCATGCAACTCTCTGCCTCTTTATTAATAAATTGAGAAACATTCTGAAGAAAATTACTTGTTCGAAGGAATCTCTGGAGCATGACGTAGGAGACATTCAATTGGAGGTGGAATTCATCAGAAGTATTCTCGTGGATCCTTTAAAAGAGTTAGTTGCGAACAAAATTATAGGTGCCATCACTACACATGCTGACATCTTGGCTGCGGAGGCTATGTCGGTCACCAGTTCATCAGCCTCGTCAAGGAATCATTATTGTTCTAGACTTATTATTAAGCTGATGAAGAGTGATTTCAGAGAAATGAACAGAGATAACCACTTTGAAGTATGTCTTGATAAATTCTTGCACTGTTTGCAGTTGTTGGTTGACAACAACGTCTTGAGCATTGCAGTCCCTCAAAACCTTGTGGCGGAACTGAAATTACTACGGCCTGTAATGAAAGAAAGAGAAAAATTAGTCTGTGTGATCCCAGAATTCAAGGATATGTGTGAACAATTCGAAGGTATGTTCCAGGAAGCGTGGTTGGACATTCAGCTCTGCTTCTTTGGAAAATTGAGCACCAAAAAGGATCACGTTTCTCTGTGTTCCGGATTTCTTAAAGATATTGCGGTCCAGGTGTCAAAAGCTAATGATCTATCGCTGGACTTGGTCAATACTCTAATTAACAACCTAATTATGCTATCAAATTCTGATGCCAGTATGGTTGTTCCCGTGAAACATCATCTTGAAACTCTCCAGAGAAAAGTGAATGTCCTGAGATGTGTTCTTATAAATCTGCTTCGACGATACTTTGAGGAGGAGGACCTGGACGATCTCTTCAAAGATATTAAGACTGGGATCATTCAGGGAGACTTTATTTACCACTTGTTATTCAAAGAAATCAACGAAAACATTCATTTTAGTCTGGCGGAAACAGTTCAGTGCTTTAAGGCTACAGTCAGACAAGTTTATCTCAAATTTGCAAAGTTGTCACCATCAAAGCTACCCAAGTCTGAACTAGAATTTTCTGATATTCTAGTCGATCTAACAGAACTCAAGAAATGTGAGGCTCATTTGACAGCATGTAATGCGAGTCAGATTACAATGCTTCATGATGACTTGGTCATGTGCGGATCCTTTCTTAAAAATAATCTATTCAAGCACAATCAAGGGATGGAACTGAAGCATCTATGGACACAGATTATGAATGTGGGCTGCAAAGTTGAAAACGCCATTGACACATTTGAAGAAGTTCCCAATTGCTTTTCCACAAGGCGGCTGTCTGATATTATTGAAGAGGTCAATTTCATCAAAGAAGAGATCACAAAGATATATGGTACGAACAAAATCTATACTAGAGTTGGAGGTTCAGATGGGAATGGCCATAGAATAGACAAATATGAAGTTGCAGAACGTTTTAAAGATGGGGCCAAAGCTCCAGAATCACAAGATAAATTTATTCTAGGTTTTGAGGATGAGGAAAACACATTAAAACGGCAACTTACTACAGGCCGAAAGCAATTGCAGATTCTCTCGATAGTTGGCATGCCTGGGGTTGGCAAGACAAGTCTAGCCACGGAGGTGTATAAAGATGTTGCAGACTCCTTCCATACTCATGCTTGGTGCTATGTTTCTCCAGACTTTCAAAAGAAACAGTTGCTTCAACACATCATAAGTGAAATCAATGGACATGGCAGTGAAATCAATGAGCTACTTGAGGAGGATTTAGCTGTAAGTCTGTACAGAAGTCTCTTTAAGAAGAAATACCTCATTATCTTGGACGATGTATGGGATATTAAAGCATGGAATGCGCTAAAGAGTTGCTTTCCACCTGGTAACAATGGGAGTAGAATCTTATTAACAAGCAGGTTTAAGCCTATTGGTCTGCAAGCTAGTCTCAATAGCTTTTGTCTTGAACTTGAACCTCTTCCCATAGAGAAGAGCTGGCATCTATTGAAGAAAAAAGTATTTGGTGAAGGGACCTGCCCTGTGCAATTAGGTGCAGTAGGAAAGAAAATTGCAAAAAGAAGTGGAGGGCTGCCACTTACAATTGTTTTGATAGCTGGAGTTCTCAAAAATACAGAAAAGGAAGAAGATAAGTGGCAGAAAGTTTCGGAGAGTCTAGATTCTCTTCTTGGTGAAAACGGAGATGGTGTCTTCAGTAAAATAGAACTAAGTTACAACCATCTATCAGTTAGCATGAAAAAATGCTTTCTTTCTTGTGGAGCATTCTTAAGAGGAAAAGAGATTTCTAGATCGAAGCTGGTGAAGCTATGGATTGCAGAAAGATTCATTGAAGAAACTGATCATCAACTGACCCTGGAGGATGCAGCAGAGCTTTGCCTAAGAGACCTAGTTGATAGAAGCTTACTGATAGTGGCTAGAACAGGATCACTTCATCAGATTAAAACTTGCAGGATCCATGATTTGTTGCGCTATTTCAGCCTACAGAAAGCAGAAGAGGAGAAGTTTCTAGAGATAAGGAACAGGTATGTCCAGCTTTCCTTCAACTATATACTTAATTTATACTTCACCTAATAATAGTTTCTATTGTTTAATACAATATTATTAAATAAATTATCGTATAATATCCTATGGATGGCGTACTATTGTCTTTAGTCTTTACAGTGAATCTACTTAATATTACTCAGAGTCAACACTCTTTTCAGATGGAAATTCTTTCCAATGTGGCAACGACGACTATGCTTTCATTCGAGTTGGGAGGATTTTACGAAATTTGAGCTTTCTTTATTGTCTACACCACGCATCCGTTCCTTGATGTTCTTTGGCACTGGTTATGAAAGGCTGTATGGATTATTTGAACAGTCATATAAATCACGTGACATTTCCTTCATCTGTGAAAAATTCAAATTACTCAATTTGTTAGACCTGGAATGCTGCATCGTGGGGAATAGTTTTCCTGAAAGTTTGACAGAGCTTATTTTGTTGAGATATTTGGCGGTTCGGGGTCCAATGAATCATATCCCGTCATCGATTGGTAAGCTCTTGAACCTTGAGATATTCATTGTTAGAGGGGCACTTGGAGAAGTACATATTCCACAAACTATTTTTAATTTGACGAAGTTAAGACATCTACTAGTAGATAATTGTGCCATAGTTACTGGTGATGGGAGTTGTAATACTTTAAACAATCTCCAAAGCTTTTCCAGCCCAGCTCTTTGTCAGAAAACAGCTGAAAGCATAATTGGAAGGCTACCAAATCTTCGAAAGCTAAGATGCATGTTTCTTGTTTTTTGGGATGAGACCATGAAGTGCAATGTGTTCCCGGTTCTGAAATCTCTCTGTCAACTTGAATCGTTGAAGGTGTTTTACCTTGGTAGGGTTCCTCTTCGGTGCAAGTTTAGTCTGCCCTCTAGCCTCAAGAAGTTAACTTTGTGCAAGTTTCGCCTTCCCTGGTCTGTAATGGTCACAATCGCGGAGTTGCCACAGCTTGAGGTTCTCAAATTATCCCCTGATGCCTTTGAAGGACAGAGATGGGAAACAAGCACTACCTTCCCAAATCTGAAATACTTGAGATTTGACACACTGGACATTGAAGAATGGGAGGCGTCGGACGATCACTTTCCCAGACTTGAAGAATTAGTTGTACAAAGGTGCAAGCAACTAAAATCGATTCCATCCGCATTCAGCGATATAGAAACATTGAAGTGCATTAAAGTCCACGCATGCCAACAAACTGTTTTCAACTCAGCCAGCATAATTGAAGTTCAGCAGAAGAACTCTGGGAACAAGCAGTTCAAGACCATAAATTCTATCCCATCTGATTACAGCCGCAGTAAAAGTTTCAAGTGCAATGAAGTCTCTGTTTCCATGTCAGCCGCTAATATTGAGATCAAGCAGAACAAGTACTTAATAGTGGAAGAGCCATTCAAGTTTTATACTCGACTATCTAGCAGATATAATAGAGGAGCCCCAGTACGTGTGCTCCCAAAGTTTATGCGGAGCCCTGAAGCCACGATGCTTCCTGCAGCTGATCCACTATTGAGGCGCATGGGTTCGAAACCGATGAAGTTTCATCCATTTATGATTCACCGACGCGCTGCTTTGTACCGAAAGTCCAGAGAGCGGCAACGCTCACTAAATAAGGCTTCCTCTCAGACTTTGCATGAACATCAAAACCATCCCAAGCTTTTTTATGATTCTTAACTTCTAACTTCTCATTTTTCTTCTCGATTCTCAATTCTCAACTACTCAGTTCTCACTTTTCAAATGACTTTTTTGATTCCTCTAACCCCTTTCCATTTTTGTCGCGGAGTGAATGAATTATCATGTGCTAGTAAGGTCATCAAGCGTGTTTTCCATGTGTTTTCTTTGACATTGTAATGTCAGTTTCTAATTTCATAAACTTGAGTTCATATCTTTACTGACCTATTATTGTTTTTCCTTCACTTAACAAGTAAACCCATCCCATGTGACAATTTATTTTGGTTTATAAGAGGTCTAAAACCATTATATGGGGTATTCATAGCATGTTACTGACCTATATTATCTTTTCATTCTGCTGAAACGGACCATGTTATGATATTCATACTTATGTTTTGAGAATGATGCCTTAGATTTCGCACGTCTCTTAGGTAAAAACTGTCTTCTATTATCTGAGTGGGCTAACATGTATTGGATTTTATCACATTTAATGAATTTTATTTGAGAAGGAAAAGGAGAGACAACAAATTGATCCACACTGTTTACCAGGAAAAGTCTATGTTGTGTTATTGAGGTGGATATACTCCAACAATATTTTGTTGCATGATGCTTGATATGAGCCAGTCTTGAATTTGTAAGAGTGTAAGGAAAAGGTGGGAGGCGTTATAGGAAAACTAAGAATCTTAAGAAGGTTTAGCAGGTGAGGTGGAACTTCCAGAAAGCAAAGAAAGTATTGAGGCAATAGATTCAGTTGAAGTTATTTATCGTGAAAACGCAGATAAAAGCAAATATCAAGTAATAAATGGCAAATTTTCTTATATGCCGCAGATGAATAATAGTACTCAGCTATAAGCAAAAGGAGGTCTGTGACATCATGGAATGCCTGAACCTTCCCTGGCAGGCAATTTCCCTGTGAAGTGTGAAACTCTCGGCGGCTTTATTGATAAACTGGAAAAAGTTCCCAAGAAAATGACTATTTTGCTGGATTTTTTGGAGGATGAAGTAGGAGACACTCTAATAGAGGTGAGATTGATTAGAAGTATTCTCGTGTATCCTTTGACATACTCAGTGGTTAACGGAATATTTGGCGCCATCACTACACATACTAACGTCTAGGCTGTGGAGGTTCTGTTCGTTACCAGGCCATCTACCTCGCCAAGCTGATAAGAAGTAATGTCAGACACATGAACAGAGAATAGATTACGCAAATTGTCTTGATAAATTCGTGCAATGTTTGGAGTTAATGGTCAATGTACGCTAAATCTGTCTGACTAGTAAACCACTAAAATCTTTCTCCAAAAATGATCAAGGTGCCTCCCGATAAACTTTGACCACAGCCACGAGTTGACAGAGAAATCTGCAAGACCAACAAATTCAAGAATATCATTAGTATTTAAACAAAAACAGCAATGAAACATTAACCTTAGAATTGAACCAATCAAAATACATTACCATCAACCAGATGCTGGTAAAACAAATACTATGCATACGACAAGAACTCAAGAAGTAATTGCATGAGTCAAGAAGTAATGAAATAAATAAAGTAATATGCATAAGACAAGAAGTAATAGAAGCAAAGTAGTGAGGAGAGTTATACCTTAGTACATCCACCAAATGCACTAGAACTGATATGAAATGGAGAAATCTTTAATCATCATGCAAGCACAACCTAACAACAATTAAGACAAATGATCATCAATTCATCACAGAGCATTTATAATAAGTCATACACACATTATGGAAATAAAAAAAAAAAAATAGTTACCTAACTTACCACTAATAACAAATTCGACCAATGTTGAATAATTACTAACAGAGTGAACAGAGTTGCTTGTGAATCCGAACATCAACATGTAAACATGCACCAACCTTATAGCAATCACAAAGCATTTAGAAAATCCATACCAAGAACATACTATCAATGCTAATGAAATGAAATTTGACCAAGAACTTACTTACTAGCTATAATTTCAACCATGGTTGAATGACAATAAACATATAATAACTTTAAGACCAAGATTAATGGCGTCTCTTCGTTTGATGCCTAAGAAAAGCATCTTGGTCGCTGCCGAACCCAACAAAGCATCCATCCTGTTATAAATATAGAATGCAACAATAAGGGGACTGGATAATCACCACTCCAAGGCACGGAAACTACGCTTT
>CAAKMY010040684.1:0-12290 GCA_901111285.1 Corrigiola litoralis
CATGGAGAAGCATGGTCCCGTGTCCATGATATAAATTACCGATCTGATTTCGTATCAGGTCAAAATTTTGGCTAAGATGTTGAGTTTTGATTCCACCCAGGCAAAACAAAGTCAGGAGTATCGGGGTTATTCATTACTAAGTTAAATAATATTAAGTACCTACGTCTACCATATCAAGCAGTAATACATTAGTTACATGATTTAATCTTAACTAAACCATCTTTCAGTGTGATCCGAAGTGAGCAGTGTGATCTTAACCCGAACAGACACTAACATAGCAACAGCTTTCTACTAGTAAAACTGTCTTCCACATCATGAAAACAACAGACCACTCCAAAAGGGAAACATATACATGCAAAACTATAATAGTACAGGAGTTGTGTTTGAGTCTCAATGTCATACTCCAGAATGGATTAATCAATAGTACTGTATGCACAAATGATACATGACGGTCACAATATCATCACTAAGCAAAATGACCACAGAATTAGGAATCAGTATCCCTGCTGGTAGTTTCTTCTAATGCCTGTCGTACAAATTGTCCTCGTAAACGGGGCCGTTGTTCTGCTAATCTTTTTCTGCTCTGGTATTCCACCTGGAAAAGGGAATATCAAAAAATAAAATTGAAGATTGATCCTTTCAATTTTGTTCTCTTACCAAGGTAACCTCCTATGCTGAAAAACATGCAAACATACTCTCCCTCTCCCTCCCCGCTCTCCCCTCCCCCTCCCCCTACCCCTCTCTCTCGTAAGAATTGATTCAAGGTTTTCCTGCTAGTGTTATCTCATTATCTCATACTGTCTGTCCCTGTGAGAATTGTTCAAGCAATAGCCCTAACGAGATCCACACTTATACCTTGGATGCTCGAGGGAGATCAGCTATTAGGCTTGCAAATCCCATTCATGAGGCTGAATCTGACGCCAATTACACGGCTATGAAATGTTCCTTTACGCCTAGTGTGTACATTATTATGCATAAGCTGCATTTCCCTATGGAGTGGGTTTTCCTTGACCCCATGGGTGGAATCCCCTTGGGTATGCTAAGTGCCTGATTTAATTCTAGAAAGAACTAAGAAAAAAGAAAGGATGACCACAACAAAATCTTGCACCAAATAACTCCAGTTCATACTTGTATCACTATAACCTCACGTCCCGCATGTCTCTAGGACCAACTTACCGTGATCAAAATACGTTTTACTGAGTCTAGTGCGAATTTGCTTAACACTAAGGGTTCGTTCGGTGGAAAGGGTGTAATGTAATCACCCTCATATCACAGTTAACACAAACATAGAGAGGAATCAGGGGAGAAGGGAAATGTCATTGAAGGAGATGTAATCATAGTTAGTTAAATACGGTACGGGAATTAAACGGAGTTCGATACGTTCGTGTATAATTCAGCAAACCAATCAAAAATACGGTCAAAAAATACGTTTAAAAAATCGTTGACTTTTAAAATACGGATTTTCGTGTTTAATACGGCTGAAATTTGAAAAATTCGGATAAAATTCGGAGCTAAAATCATAATAAAAAATTAAAAATTCCGAAATATCATACAAAACTCCCTTATTTTTGGCAAAAATTCGGACACGTATTCGTTTATTCGCGTTTAATTCGGGAAGGCAGAGTATTTTTGAGTTTTAAACGGCAACAACCTTTTTAAACGTTTTACACGTGTTTTTTTGAAAAATACGGCAATACGCGTTTTATTCGCGTTTTAAACGCGTTTTAACTAACAGAGGATGTAATTACCTTTACAAGGTGACGACTCCCATTAAGTTAACTTATGTAATGCTCATTGTTTCCAGTGGAACCTATGTATACATGAGTAAAAGTAACACATCCACTCTTCATGTTAATCCCATCCCTCCCCTTCATTTTCAATTCTATTTGAGCAAAAAAGACTTTATTACATAACAAAGTTGATTACATACTACCAAACCTAAGGGTTAATACTAAACTCAAAAGTTGTTGATTGTGAGATGAAAAGTCAAGGGCAAAGTAAAAAAGAGCATTAAAGTTTTAAAAAATTCATGATAAACATCAATTAAATTGCATCCCACGTACAGTAAGATGTGCTCTTCACCTTATAACCCGGTGGTCTAGGATTCAACTCTCAGGACCCTCAAGTTGGAGGGGCTTACAAGCAGAAAAATAATAATATTGTAGCATCTAAGAAAGTTTTATGAACATGATGAGGTGTAGCATAAATCTCAACAAACAGTATCACCTTTCTATAAGGCATAGGTATAAATTCAAAGTTCCAGAAAATGCAATCTTAGACAGGCATTAATTGGTACTTCTACAGGACTTACGGGGCCTGGGTATATGAAACATAAGTAAATATGATGATGTTATCTACCTCATGCTTCAAGTAATGCCACCATCATAATTTCTGCACTTCCATATGCAATGTTTACAACTTGTTAAATTCTAGGAAGGAAAGCATCAAACAAAATAATCATTTTTATGAGAGATTACCTAGATATTTTCATGAGTAGCCACTTTAACAATTTGGATATTTTTCCATGCCAACATGCTTGAATTCTTATACTAGGTAAAACGAAATCTGATCTCTACATAGACTTATTGACTCATATAAGAATTTGCTAGACCTAAAAGCAATTGCATAATAATGCAATTGAATGTGTATCATGTAACAGAATAGAATTATACATTCGATGCCACTTAAAGTCATCACAGAAACATATATGCATACATTTAGGAGCTTGCATACCGAACAATTTCTTAGCTGAATACGGAAAAAGGCAACCAGTGTAATTTCAAATTAATAGGTTTAAGTACTATTACCTTCTTTTCAAAGCATCTTTCTTTTCTTTTTTGTCGGAACTTTGTCAAGGCAGCTTCTCTTTGGGCAAGCTTGCTTTGATCTATCTTACTTCCACTACCCCCTCCATCCCCACTTCCACTTCCATGACTGTCCCTTCCACTCCCGCTACCGCCACCACTTCCACGTACACCACCTGCTCCATTATCACTCTCCACATTAATTACCCCAGCATTTGCGCCACTGCTACTTCCATTTGGTTCATTGCTCCCATAATTGCTTCCTGAGCCACTTCCATTGACACTATAATTACCAGCATTGCCTTCAACATGCCCATCCAAAATGGTTGATGAACCACAATGAGGAATGTGTTCTGCCATTTTCCTGATCAGGGAATTCTCATGGTTTGATGTAAGATGCCGATGCTGGATATTATCAACAGCCTGAACCTGGAGTTTTTCAAGTGAGTGCACGGGAGGAACACTCATATTTTCAGCTGTTGCATTGTCTGTGTCTCCTAGCTTGGCTTGTTGAGAGGAAAACCCTGTGTTATTTTTCATGAACCCAAACGCACATAGAGACAAGCTCTTAGTTGTTGCGTTCTCAGCTATCTCATTCTTTGAGACAAAAGCCTCAGTTAACCTATTGTTTGAACTAGAGACCAAGCACTGGTTAAGTGCATTGCTTTCAGAATGAGATTCAATGTTTGGTCTTTCTTCACTCTTTATGGATAGTTCATTTGCAAGAGGAGTTGGATTTTGCACATCCACAACAGAAACCTTACTTTTCAACGCCGCATTGTACCTAATCAGCAGACAAATAAACGATAAATCATAATTTGAATCCTCAAGAGCCTCGTGACAGTTAACAGAGTAGCGGAAAGTAGTTCATTAACTTAGATTTTACACACCTAGAGAAAGCTGAAGACTCTGAACGTCTCAATACATTTTTGTCATCCTTGACTACTTTTCCCGTATCTTGGCTACTTCTAAGCCTATTCAACCCTTGTTCCACAGATGGCGTCTCTTTTCTCTCATCGATTGCTTTATCACTACTCTCTGGTTTCTCGGAGAACATGTTTTCAACCTTAGTTTCTGTCAAGGATCAGCAAAAGTCAAGATCCTGATGTCAATAATTTTCGAAACCATAAAGCTCAATTCATCAGAAAGGTTCTCACCATTTAATTCCTTTACTCTTTTATCAAGTTGCTCACTACATTGGCTGGAGTCTAGTTTGGGAGCACTGTATTGGTTCATGCTGGTCAGTTCAGTCGGGACCTGAACAGGGAACTTTGGTCGCAGATCTGAATTTTCCGCCCCACCAATATCCAAAGCAGTTTCCGGTTCAGTATTTTCTGACGATAAATACACATCACATCAAAAACATAAGCTACTGACACAAATGGAATCCCAGTTAAACAGAATTACAGAAATACAATAACCAAATACAATAACCAAATAAAATCGTCAAAGCATAACATAATAACAATTAGGCTTGATTACTAATAGCAAAGATGAAAATACCATGAGGTTTTTGTGGCTCACGACACTCTGTGGTGGCAGTCATGGATAACATTTTGGTCTCAGATGGCTTTGCATTAGGATATGTAACTTGACCGCAAGTGCTATCAGGACACTCGGGCACCTCATTTGACGGAGATACCTGTCGGGGGCTATCGACCTGATCCTCTACAGCTTGCTTTGTCCAAGAACTCTGTAAAGTAACACAACAGTCACTCTTACTGCGTTAATGACAGTTAAAATAGTTTAAAGATAAACTGTAATCTGCAGAATACAGCAAAGTACAGCAAAAACAACTAACAAGAACAACTACCCAGCATAAATCCCACCATGAGCAGAGTCTGCGCAGGTCTAGAGGCAGTGCGGCACACAGTCTAACCTTCTAGGCCTAGCCAATCAAAAAACTAGCAGATGATTCATGAGAAACTAACATTTTACCATCATGCAATAGGAAGAGAATCGAAGACCACAGTGTGCAACACGAACCTTTAGGCATTTTCTCATTATGATTATGCTACTGAGGCAAGCAAATTGTTACAGATTAAGACCATCCTCAAAACAGAACAACATCATCAAAGAAAACTTAAAAGCTACACATCTTGATTAGTTCTAGCTAAGTGGCAGACACCATTTGTCTGATAGAGGTGAGATACAATCAGTGAAACCCGACCAGGTTATAGCACTTTTATATAAAGAAACTAAGTTTATATGCTATTGAGTATTGACCATTAACAGAACAGGGATATCAGTGAAAATACATGCACAGATAGGCATCTTCAATTAACTATTGAAAAGCGAAAAACTAAGATAAAAAAGAAAAAGAAAAAGTACATACTTGAGTGCCACTCCCATGGTCGCTCCCATCTCCAAAATTCAGAGCCGGGCTATCATTATCCTCTTCATCATTACTGCAACTATTATCATTTGACATAGCAGTTTTAGATTTTACAGATTTTTGCGTCTGGGTTCCACTTTCGCTTCCGCTACCACTAGACTGAGGAAGGAAAAGAGAAAAAGGACAATATTATTAAAAAATGTGAAGCATGGAAAGATAGACATATAGAATTGAGATGATAACAGTCGAACTGCTAGGTTAAACATAAATATACTACAAAAACAACTATGAACACCTTCCATCTTCCTAATCCAATCAAGCAAATCAGAACTGACACGTTAAATTTTCTGGTTATTTACCCTTTAACTGTCAATCTAACATCTATACATGCAATTCCAATCCCGACGTCAATTACAAAATATTACAGTCTAAATTTATCCAAATTTATAAAAAGCAGTTGATTTGCGTAATAACTGCACCCCATAATTTAACCTCAATCCTCAATATAAAAAATTATAATTCGGAGCATACGACCATCACTGGTGCAATTTTCATCACCCAAATTTATGTTTCCCCTCTCCTGCACCAACCTCTATGTACCAATAAAGTACATATGATCACATAAGATATGTAACTGGTACATTAACAATTTACAACCTCTCTCACAAACTTATTTTCTTTAACAATTCGGGCAGCACACGGAATCAAACACTAGTTAGATCATCAATAGATGTAGATTGTACTGGCAGAATTTACTTGCACTGGACCACAAGTTATGAGCGTTTTATTATTCCTTATTTAAGAACCTCTTAAGGGAATTAGAATGTTATGTTGAATTAGCTAAAAACTTTTTCCTCTTAAATTCTCTCTGATATAGAGTTTTTCCTCTGCTACCCTCAAGATATCACATCTCCTGAAGTAGCCATTATCTTTTTAATTTTGTTAGAGACCCCAATCATTCTGTCTGACCTGCATCTGATATCACATGTATTATAGTTTGTAGTATAAATTGATCATTTTGCAAAGAATAAAGTCAATTTGATGACTAAAATACACTTAAAGCCAAGTTGCATGGAGTCACTTAAGGTATGACCGATCTAAATCGGGTCATTTTGTGTCTGGTGAACTTTGGGTAACTTTGAGTCAACTACGGGTCTGGTTCGAGACAATTCGGATTTTGGGTCTAATCTAGGTCAGAGAACTTCGTGTCATTTTCTAGTTTGGGTCGGGTCAACTTTGCCAAGTCTAACTTCACCTACCAATCTACCATATAGACCTATGAAAAGAAAAGGCTACTAACATGAGAATAGAATCATATAATTAACAGAATTAGCATATCATTTGAATATGTAACCAAGCATTTACATATATCTCCCTAGAGAGGTAACATGGCATTCAATGGCGTTCCAGAATATGAGGAAGATAATTCGATCAGAGCAATATTCAACAAACTCACACTGTGACATCTCCTCCATACATGCTGCCACAAATTTTTCAGTTCATTCTTCCGTATTGGCTTCACAAGAAAGTCCACAGCACCTTTTGACAAACACTTAAAGACCACACCCATTGAATCATGAGATGACATCACTGCAGAAAAACCTCATCAGGATAACATTTAACTGCTCTCTTCCCAACATGCAAGTGAAAAGATTTGAAGAAGCAGCATCAGTTCAATGCATGACCTCTTCACTCACGCAAACTCATGGATCAAACACAAACAACTATGATAAAAATGAGTTCTAGAAGACGACAACTCCCTTCGTCCAAAGAAATTTTTTATGATTTCTTAATAAATTAAAAAAAGGTTGTAGCTTCCCCATATTGCTTTCTCTTAACATATGTCCAATTTATCTGCTCCTACTTCTCAAACTACAAGAGGAATTATTTCTCAAGGAGTACTTACCTTGGAAATATGATCTTATGGACTACTGGAAGTACATTTTAAGACAAAATGCATGGATGTAACATTTCACATATTTGGCTAAAGTCGCAACTTTGACCTCAAAGTCAAAGCAGGACATTTACCATGGGAAAAGGGAGTAGACATTTTAAAAACGTAAGCAAAAACCACTCAGGTATGACCTTTCTCTTTGCTCATCAGCTATCATATGATCAAACTAACAGACATAGTTGTGACCACCTGAATAAGTTACCTTTTAATATTATACATACTTCGGAAAAATGAGACAAAGAGAGTGCTTTTTAAAGATTAGAGGTTTATCAGGATGATGACAACGACAAATATTCTGCCTTGTCGAAGCAACAAGCCCATGAGAAAGAGCCAAGAAGGGGGGAGGGGGTACAGTGGCTTTGTCAAAGCAACAAGCCCATGAGAAAGAGCCAGAAGAAGACTCTTACTGATCACAGGAACAGTCTTCCGAGTTTTATGGCTCATAATTTTGTATAGAAGAGCAATCCCAGATATACAAGGCATCACCACCTCAGATAAGACAAGGTCGATACGATTTGTTAAGTCTTCTAGTATTTTCCAGGCTTGTAATCCATTTGATGCCTCCACAACTGCCATAGATAAAATTAAAAGAATTTCCATTATACATCATAAGGTCAGGAGAAAAAGATTTCAAGAATAAAACATGAACTTATCAATGACTTGTTCATAGGCATTGCATCATTCATCCAAAAAGATCGAATTAGATACTAACACTATTCACCCCAAAAGTTTTCCTTCCAAAAGAATAATACATGAATCCACTATCTGATATCAGGAAATCATATACATTAACCGTGTTCTTCTTACTTCACTAGATTGTAAGAAAGGTAGAATAGGACTCATGGTAACAGAACGCAGTTCCTCTTGTTTTAAATATTGAATCAAAGGCACAAATATAGGCAGGCAAAACTGGTGAAAGAGAGCATGTCCAGGCAAATAAATATCAAACCCTATAATCGGATTCGTGCCACAAACATAGGAAAGTTCAACTGAATGTGTATAGATAACTCTGATTGCAGCTCAGCTTTCTTATACACAAAGAACCAACTCAACATTTGATATGCTAAAAAAAGACTTAAAGCCCCATGTAGTACAAAATACTTAATTCAGCAAATGCAAGATGGACCATATTCAAGATAAAGATTGGAAAACATATTGCAAAAAGAAAGGTAAAAAACTATCATAGCGAGTCACAAGGCACTCAACTTCAGCAAATGTTCTTTTAAAAATTAGATGCAAGAAAAAACTAATTCCAAGAGTTCAACCAACTAGCATGCCTGTCAACTGAGCTGAACCCACATTCACCTTCATAACTGCAATTCCGAAGCAATGCTGCTACAACATGTCGAGTAGAATCATCATCCTCCACCAACAGAACGCGCACTGATCCCACATGAAGAAACCTCTTCCAGCATACAGCAGACCCTTGTGACAGTGCAACTTGCCCCAGGGCCTGAGCAGCCTGGACTAGTACCCTCTCAACACCATCCTCCTGCAGGTCTTGTCCCACTCGATTAGGCCTTGACTTTATGTCTTCCATCCTATCCCCTGTCCTTCCATTCTCAACACTCTCCCTACGAACATGCAAATGCCTACTTGGTTCCACCAAATCCTTGGTCCCATCACCCTCATTACTCATTGGACCTACTCCCTGGCAATTAAATCATTAACATGAGAAACAATATATCCTCAAACATAGCCTAAGCTCTCAAGCCTTTTCAAACATATTCACCGCGCGAACTGAATTCCACATTTTTTTCTTTGATACTACTACATTTCTTTCAATAAATGGGAATCCATTTATTGAAATGGAAGGAGCCGAAGCTCAATACAACAGTATTCTCTCCGTTTATACTACTACTGCTTTTCGGCAATTGGGATTTGGGAATCCATTTTATTAAACAGGACCTAAGTACAGCCACATTCTCTTTATTTATACAACTACTTTTATCCATAGTTGAGAATCCATAATGAAATGAAGAGCCGAATCTCAGTACACCGATATTCTCGTCTTCTATACTATTACTCTACTACCACTACAATCAAGTCCAAACCTCTTCATACACAGCTGGTGCAGCTTTAATTTGAACTACTCCATAGTGCCACAACACCAAAAGTGCCTTTTTTTTCCACTCAAGCAGCAGAAACAATTCCAATTCGCACTTGCCAAAATCGTCTCAATAACCAAACAAAATACAGATATCTGCAAATCAAAACAGAGTACACAAACCAAACCTTAATCAGAATTAAACATAACATAATCTAGCATCACAAAAAGCATTAAGAAAATGAAAAAAATAACATGCATATACACTCAAAACACGGTAAGGTATTATAAATATCATAAAGTCTTGGGAGAGACCGTCTACTTCTATCATAAAAATAGACGAAGTCATGCTGGCCCATTAAAAGCATATAAATCTATAACTTGACTTGGGCTTATAAGGAGCTTAAGTAGATTAAGCTTACAAGGTGTTCGTCTACTTTTATTAAAGGCATATAAAAGTAGACGTTTCTCGAAGAATTTGGGTATAAACATAATACAATGAGTTGGAATCAACAACAACAACACAGTATGGATCCCACTCAGGACGACGTCTGGGGAGGTCCAAGATATACGCAACCTTACCCCTAATCAATCTCGAAAAGACTACTATAGAGGTTATTTACATTAAATGAGCTGGAAAAAATAATTAATATAGCACAATTCACCAAAACAGTTGCACTTTTACTACTAACTAGTTCAAACCTCTTCATATACAGCTTCAATTTCCACTACCCACGTGCTAAATTCGTCTTAATCACAATAATATCTGCAAACAAAAAATAAAATAAAACATACCCATATAATCAGAACCCAATACAACAATATCTAGCATCACAAAAAAAAAAAAAAACATAATTAAAACAGACAAACAAAAAGGGTAAATTATTAGGTGCTCCCACCCTAGTTTCTTGTACTTTTTAGTGTTTTTCTTGTACCTTTTCCGATAAGGTGACAAAAGGTACAAGAAATCCAAGTGGGAGCACATGCCGAGCATGGCATAGATTGTGTACAAAAACCATGCATATAAAAAGCAAGGACTTACATATAAGTATATAAATATAACTAAATACTAGAAATTATGTAGGAATAAAAATTGGCAAAGTGTAGGTGGGGTTGAAGTATGAGGAGAGAGAGAAAAGTAGATAGATAGATGAATGGTGTTTTACTGTTTAGTTTAGTTAAGCAGAGATGTCTGCTTAGATATTTTTATGTTTTGTTTGTTTGTCGGGAGCTCAAAAACAAACACCAAATTAAGTGAGTTTTAAGTGGTGCCACATAGGATGGTGGACTTCCACGTGGCGAATGATGTGGATGCAATCAAAAGCTGCGAGCTCAGCTGCTTCATGCTTTGATACTGCAGATCTATGCGGGGACACGTGGCGGCGTTTTAGTTCGTTTGTGAGTTCAATGTTGTTGGAATCAACTATCCGCTCCATTCTTTTCGGTTCACTACATTTGACTTTCGATGCTATTTAGAATCGACCCCTAATAACTCACAATTTACAATTATAAAAACAAAAAATTAAAACTTTATAAAAGTATTGTTAATACATACCGAACCATGAAGATTTTATAATTAGTTCAATAGTATATAATGAGCTATTGATGGTCAAAGTACCACATCGACAAGTGTTCAATAGTATATAATTAGTTCTTGGGAAATTCCTGTTTGTGCCCCCGTGGTTTTTCATTTTCCAGCTTGTGGCCAAATTTGTAATGACATTCCAGTATGTACCCCGAGTTATTGTTATTTGGTAAATTTAACAAAAATAATCCAACATTTGCTCCATCTTCCAAATATAATCCCACTTTGCAATATTAATGAAAATAATCCAACGTTTGAACATGTCTAATGAAAATGGTCCGAATTGTCTTTATTTTTTTTAAGGATATGGTCCTAATATCACACTTAAAATTTGTGAATAAATTACTTACCTGACACTGATTAAATCACATGCCTATTACATATTTCATTTGTTGTGAACCTGTGATATTATGCTAAATTGCTAATTACTGTTTTCTTTGTTTACGTTATATCGTAACCACATAGCAAAAGACATTCATCGCATTAGTCCAGTAATTTCCTTCTTTTTTTCATAGAAAAGTAGTAACGTGTAATAGAGAGATTTTACTTTAGAAAATTTGATTAAATGATCTTAATAATTAAATGAAAAAGATAATTTTTTAATGACATGGATTATTTTTACCGAATTAAAATTGAAATCATACAAGATCGAAGTAACATGAATTATACAACAACTTTAGCAAATTAAATGAAAGTTTGTTAGAGAAATTAAAAAAGAGAAAGCATATGGGGGAGTTGGAGTTGAAGTTGCGATGAGTTTTTTCCCCAATTTAACATTTTTTAATTTGAGATCATTTTCATTAGACAAGCTTAAACGTTGGATTATTTTCACCAAATTTCCTTCTTTTTTTCATAGAAAAGTAGGAACGTGTAATAGAGAGATTTTACTTTAGATAGATTTGATTAAATGATCTTAATAATTAAATGAAAAAGATAATTTTTTAATGACATGGATTACTTTTACCGAATTAAAATTGAAATCATACAAGATCGAAATAACATGAATTATACAACAACTTTAGCAAATTACAATAAATGAAAGTTTGTTAGAGAAATTAAAAAAGAAAAAGCATAAGGGGTGGGGGAGTAGGAGTTGAAGTTGCGATGAGTTTTTTCACCAAATTTAACTTTTTCTAATTTGAGATCATTTTCATTAGACAAGCTTAAACGTTGGATTATTTTCATAAACATTATAAGGTAGGATTATTTTTGGAAGATGGAGTAAACGTTGGATTATTCTTGTTAAATTTTCCTTATTCCACCCCATAGCCAAAATCTCATAAAATGTTAGTTTTCTATTAATTCTAAACTTTTCTATTTTTATGAATTTTTCTCAATTCGTTTTCTTTTGGAAATTACTTTTCCAAAGTAATAAAAGCTTATTTTCTTAACTTTAATAAACTTATTATATTTGTTAATAGATGAAATTCTCTTTAAAATATTCATCTTCAATGTTACATTATTCCATATCCATTTTTTGAAGAAAAATTCATATGATTTTTTCAAAGGGCACACTAATCCAAAGTAATCATATCGAAAAGTTATAAAAAATATATTTTTTAAAA
>CAAKMY010040686.1:0-15234 GCA_901111285.1 Corrigiola litoralis
TTAATAAATCAAAAAATATAATTTAAAAAATAAAAAAATTATAATCATATAAAAGTATTTTTAAATACAAATCTAACCATTATAAATTTATAATTTAAATATTTTTATATTTTGAGATATTCACGGTCAAAGTATGGTATTGACAAGTGTGAAAAGTCGAATGTAAAGAATTAGTTGGAATGGAGGGAGTATTATTGTTTGACTGTTTGTTGCTTCGAGCTAACCTCTCTTGTTAAGACACTTGTCAGTCTGTCTTTTAATCTCTATTTGTTTTTGTAATCCTTTAAGCAGATTTTGATACGGTGGAAGAAGGGTTTATGTTAGAAATGTGCTTAGTATTATTTTAATCATGAAAGTTTGCTACTTGTCGACTGCTTACTAGTTGTGATGATTTTTTTAAGACAACTTTCCTTTCTTGATCATGTGAAATCTACCAACAGATTCTCATTCGCTTGTCCTATTATATTGTTTAAACAAATGCGCCTTGGAGTAGGTTGCAAATGTCTATTTGTAGTTTGTGGGTCCTTAATTTTATATTTCTGACATGGATATAATTATGAGAATAATCAAGCACACTAGTGCTTACCTTTCTAATTGTGGTAGTGAATAGGAAATTAGTTGATCTATCGTACTCCTTAGATCACTAGTCATATCTTTCAAACTTTTGGTCGTCTTCTTCGCTTTTGTGAGTGTTGTACGTGTTTCTTGTCTCTTATAGGTAATCAAAAACTTTTGTATGAGATTCTCTATTCTAATTATAAAATATATTGGTTAAAGTGGTTACTCTCATTACAATGCTAAAATTGACCACTTTCCCTCAAATTGTACCTAGATGTAATTTCCAAGTCAAAGTTAAATGGCCTTTTTTATGATTTGTGTCCGATGATATATGGAACATTATTAGTAGCAAAGACTGGGATGAGAAGCTGTCATAGACTTAACACTTCGATCACTTGTCATATCTCTTAAACTTTTGGTCATCTTCTTTACTGTTGTATATGTGACTATTGAATTCCTTATGTTTTTCACGGGACACTAGAGATACAAAAAAAAAAGTTACTAGGGAGGAGAAACCCTCATAGATTAAAGTACAATGTAATAACGAACTTAATCTAGGAGATCAAAACTAAGTCATAAGCTATGTCATTAGCCTCCCCATCAATGTGGCGCCTTCTATTGGTTGTTGTAAGATATTTACAAGATACTTTTTTTATTGAACTTCGCAGGGATTTAGAAAGATTGATCCAGATAGATGGGAATTCGCTAATGAAGGATTTTTAAAGGGGCAAAAGCAACTTTTAAAGAACATCAGGAGAAGGAAAAACACATCTCAACCATTTTCTCCTCAACAAGGCATTGATCATTGCGTGGAATTGGGAAGGTTTGGGGTTGATGGCGAAGTTGACCGATTAAGGCGCGATAAGCAAGTGTTAATGATGGAACTAGTTAAGCTAAGGCAGCAACAACAGAACACTAGAGCTTATTTACAAGCCATGGAGCAAAGGCTACAAGCCACAGAGACGAAGCAGCAGCAAATGATGAACTTTCTAGCAAGAGCAATGCAAAATCCTGCATTCCTACAACAATTAGTTCAACAAAAGGAGAAACGGAAAGAACTTGAAGAGGCCTTAAGCAAGAAAAGAAGGCGGCCTATTGAGCAAGGAACAAAAGGTCATTTATGTGGTGGGGAGTCAAGTAGTCATATCAAGGTTGAGCCTTTGGAGTTTGGAGGTTCATATGGACATGATCAGGGTGGGTTTTCTGAGCTTGAGGCACTTGCTCTTGAAATGCAAGGTTATGGTAAGGTAGGGGCAGAGCAAGGTGAGGAGGACCAAGAAAGGTTAGAGCAATTTGAAGGCGGAGAGAAAGAACTCGACGATGAATTTTGGGAGGATTTGTTAAGTGAAAGGCACAAGGGCTCAAGGGAACAAGGAGGCGAAGATTATGTTGATGTGAATGGCCTAGCTGTTCGAATGGGTTACTTAGGTTCAAGCCCCAAGTAGAAGTCTGTCGGGTTCAGATCATTGATTTGGTAGGAATTGGTTGATTGACTATATGTGCCATACCATGTGTACCTTCCTATTAATCTTAATCCTGATCAACCTTAATCTGTTTGCTATCATTTACAGGAGATAGCAGAAACCAGCCAGTCTACTACCTTAGAGGGGAATTTGTTTTATCTCTAACTCCTTTGATTTGGTGTAAATCTTATGATGTCCAATGTTCCCTCTCATTTCTACTGTTTATATTGTAGGAATGCAGGCATTGTTCGGGATGTAGAAGCTAAGTTGAAGTCATTAAGGAACAATTCTATGTGAAGGTTGTTTCTTTGTTTGATAATTATTTGTGTCCTAAGTTTATATACAACTACCCAATAATATGATTCGCTTTATGGAAAATGTAGATTTATTCGAAGATGTTCAAGTCGAAAAGAGTTTGCTGCCTACAATAGCACAAGATTGAGACCTGTGGTAGTTTACTTTTAGTTGAACTTATTTGGCTAATGCACCATACTCTTAATAGCCTGTTTTTTCTTGTGCTAGCTAGGAGCTGAACCATCGGAGAGCTTATTATGGATCCTGTCCTCAACATTGGTAAAAATTTTGTTCTCGTGTACTTCTAGTTCTGGATTGAGATATGTTTACAGTTGGGAAAATAAAATGCTAAGGTTGCTTTCATTGGCTACCTGCTAGTATGCCAATTGCCTAGCTGTATCACATCATCCTGCTTCACCCTTTTAGGTGATGTGTCAAGTGCTCTTTACAATTAAGCAAAGACTTTGTGAGAGAGGTGTCTATATCATAAATAAAGTGGGCTTTTTCATATGCTCATACTGTAAGGCTGTAAGAGTGTAAGGCTGTAAGGCACCTTCACTTCCAGTTTCATTCAATGTCATGAAATCCTAGCTCAACCTGGTAATATTGTCGGAGGTTGTGCTGATGATTTTGGGTCAAATTTGATTTCCGCCGTTTATTTGCATGCCTCTTCACTGGGGGGATGAAGCCTTTTTTCCGTAATGGAAAGAAAGAAACCATTACTTTGCCGATAATTTCTTGTTGTACCCCTCCCGGGGGAGGGGGGGGGGGGTGCGCACTCAATCAGCTGCATTTGGAATGGTGGTGAGTGTCATCCTAATGTCATTTTTATTACCAGACATCCAAGCAGTCTATAAGTCTTTACTAGTCACTACTCACTGAGAAATTGAAATATCCGCAGTCCTTTGACATATTAAGTGGACCCTCTAACTCAAAACCAGTAAGTCGAATCATACAACCATGTCGTTTCTGTGTTCGGAGGTGCCTTCAGTACTAGATTTGAACATATGACCCTAGTGCTGGAGAATGCGTCTTGATCAGATTTACTCTCCTTGCAACCCTTTGATTGTACTATGTGACGACTAAGTGTTTCTGGGACAGCATTGTGCTTAAGGATCGCAATTCGCGAGCTAGCACACCTCCGTCCTCCAGACTAAGTTCTATTCTAAGCCTTGTCCTAGAGGAAGCATAAATATGTCTCCAAAACCAGCTAGTGCTATAAATTGGAAACTCAGGAGAGCCTTCTAATTCAAACCCATCTGATGCATCGAGGATCAAGTCTTTTAAGTCTTCGCAGAATTTAGCCTGCATATTATTACTTGACGATTGTTTACTTTCGACTTTATTCTGAAGAGGATAGTCAGATCCACCCTCTTCTTCCCATAAATCACCATATATTCTTCGAGCTGTTACGTTGAGACATGTGGTTGGGCCAACCACACTTCACATCAAAGCATTGAACTGGCTCATAGAAGCATATTGCATTGCCCTTGTTGTGAGTTGTGACAGTTTGAAACTCGGACTTTTCATTTTTCCTCAGGCACACGTGTCTTGTACTGGACAGTCCGAGTAACAGGTGATAGTCATACGAACATAATTACAAATCCGATGGCAAATTCTTAATACAAACATGTCAAAAATATTAAGGAAGGCAAATTTCTTAGTTTCCTATGAATAAACGTGGGCCAATGCATAGAACTAATATGGGCTTCGCATGCCGAGTTGTTGAAAGTCCATGCTCCTGACATAACTATTCATGTTCACCTAAACCCAGACAATCTTATATGGAACTTTCTAATGTTTACTATAACACACAGATAATGTAAGGTATATGTGCTTTTTTTAGGTTTAGTTGTTGACGATTGGACTTATGGTGACTTGACGTCAACGGTATACTAAATACTAAATCCTGTTTTGAATATATTACAATCTAATAAAACGAGTACCTTAATTATCGAAAATTTTTTGAATGCATTCAATTAGCGACTTTGAAAACCAGCTTTCTGCGAATGAAGAAATATTTTAGATTAATAATGATAGGACGTCATCGGGTGGTATCAAAATTGAGTGTCAACCTCGCATATGAGGACTTGATGAACTCTACCAATAGCAGATTACCACTCGATAACATTCTCCATCTAGCTAAAAATAAAAATAAGTTCCATTAGCATATCACACAACAATATACTTGGATGGACAAACAAAAAACAGTATGCAATCCAAGAAAAGCAGTAAGAAAAATTTCCAAACACTCCTTTTTGGGGAGACAGAGGAAGGAACGAAAGGAGAATTGGGTGCATGAGAGAATCTAGCAATAGAACAACCCCGTGATCCTGAAGGAAACGAAGGCGCGGTGGCCCCGCAATGCAAGTCGCTGCCGAAACACACGCTGCATTTTTCACGATTGGAGGTAAGCAAAGGAATATTAATGATGCAAGTCCTAGAAAAAAATATGAGAAGCCATCATCATCATCATCATCATCATCATCGGTTGTACTCCGTATGTAAATTGGTGAGCCCCCCTCAGCTCGTCAGATAGTATCAACGATCAACTATGCATGTAGTACTAGTTTTGGACATTTGTATTGTGAGTATTGAGGCCCTATCAACAAATTACAATGCTATATAGAATGAAGGAAAGTGGGACGGTGTCACTGTGTGGTATCTAAATTGAGCACAATCCTCTCACACTTATTTTTTTCAGACAAAAAAACTCTCTTGTGAGAGGGTGACATCCAAATTGCGTACTACCCGAGTGACGACTATCATTGTCATAACACATAGTGGCCTTCATGTGAAGTCTACTTTAATTAGCTAATTACTTTTGTACATTCAAATTGAGTACTAGCCAGTAGGGTTTTTTTTCGGATCGGATATCCAAAATTTCGGATCGAGACTTTCTCAATCCGAATCCGATCCGAAAAATCCGTTATCGGATATCCGGATATCTGAAAATCCGAAAAATCGAAGTTTAAGAATCATAATGAGTGTAATTTGAAATGCGAAAATCGATGAAAATATAAAGTTTTATATAAATTACAATATAGATAGGTGACCATTCCATATGAGACTATGAGAGTGTAAGATTAAGTTTTGTGAATTTTTTATTTTGTTTTTACGAAAATATTAGTTATATTTGTGAATTTTTTGTACTTTTTTTGAATTTTCGGATATTTCGAATATCCAAAATTTAGAAAATCTGATCCGTATCCGATCCGAAATATCCGAAACCCAAAAAATCGGATCGGATTTCCAGATTTTCGGAACGGATCGGGCGTTTTTCGGATTGGATAAATCAAATCGGATATTTTTAAACTCCCATAGTAGCCAATGACATCTATCGGAGCGGTTAGAAAATCAAATGAATTATTCAAATGTACAACATGAAAAAATGGAACGAAATGATATGTAAGTATGTATTGTGTTGTACCTCAAATTAGTGGCTTATATGAACAGTAGAACGCTTGTAATCAGGTTATCCAACTCCAATTCGGCCCACCGATAGAATAGTATTAAAGCCAAACCTTGAGGCTAGGGGTTGTGAAACTTGTGAATTGTGATTGCACTTGGTAATCTGGTGAAAAATAATTAGCAAGAATAATAATTATGGGCTTATAATAATTAGTATAAGGAATTCAATACACGTGCGTGTAATTGTACTTCAAAGATTAAGTTAATTTTTTCTATCTCAAAAACCTTTTTACACTCGGCTAATCAAGTTTCATTTTCTATGTTATTACTTGTATTTATTTTTTATTCTTTTAATTTGAAGGAAACAGTTCTTGTAGTTGTATTTAGTTGACATGCAACCCTATTTTTCCTATAAAAATACTTAATACTCTTTCACAAATAATCTGAACACTATGGGTGATTGGGTGTATTGCTATCTTTCTATCACTAATTTACTATGCTTTAGATATTGGGATTGTAAACTTTTAGAACGATCAAATCTATAGGAGAGAAAAGACCGCAATCAAGTACGAACTTTCCGAATTACGTATCTACATTACAGGTTACAGTTACAACTTAACTTTGGGCACTTTCCTCTTACATAAGACAAGAAAGATATAAGCAGAATACTTGGACTTATTAACCATCTTCACATTGAAGTCCTCAGATTTTAGTCATGGCTAAGTGCTTAGAAGGCGGCTAAAGGTGACAGGAGAAATTGCATTATAAGCTGGACCCCTTATCCCTTTCTTTGAAACAAAACCCAACCAGAACTTTTCTCCTCATTCTCTCTCACTTATTAGCTCCCTCCCCTCATACTAATCCACATAGCTAGATAGCTACGGAGTACGGAGTATAAGCTTAGGCCATGTATTTTACATATGGTATGTTAATATACAAAAACATTCTGATACTTTAGTTGAACTGAGAACTTCCATAAATTTTTTGGAACCCTTGATTTTGGGGAACTCCTTTGTATTTTGTTAAGAAATGTTTAGGTATTATTGGTAACTTTCGGAAATTTTTGAGAACTTATTCGATTCCATAGCTCTCATGCATGTGGAGAACAAAGCCTTATTTTGATCTTAAACAAAAAGAAAATGTCCAAACATATTAACTAAATTAAATCCAAAACTTTTTGTTATCCACATAGGCTATAGAAAGCAAAGGGATAATTCAAACCTGTGACCCAACATTAACTTATCAAGTCCAAATTCACATAGGCTAAAACCTCATCAACACAGTCAAAACTCAAACAAACAGAAGATCAACTATTAGTATCTCATCCAACTCAAACTTATCGATTCCAACATTAGTAAAAAAAAAAAAAAAAAACATCCCGACCCAAACTCCCTCATAGATATGCCTCAAACAAAAATACAAATAGTAAAGAATCAATAAACAAAGTACTACTGATCAATTAAAAATACTGTATGCAGACAATCTTGTCATAAACAGCCTAATAACACCCATAAAATATAGAAAATACATTTTGATGAAATCCTAAAGAATGATAGCTGGACACTGCCTGGACATGGCAAGTAGCCAAGTACTGCATTTTGGCATATGCATCCTTGCCAAATATATTGGTATAATGAACTCAAATTTGACTGCTTGAGTGAAGAAGCTAGGCAGTGATGAAAAGAATCAATTATTGAGTATTTTTCCCATGCATGATGCCCGATGTTGACCCAACAAAAGTCTCATGCGAGGTCTCATAAAGTTCTTTGTTCTCCAATTTTTTTTTTACACTTTCATCTTATAATAACCCCACTTATGACTTATGAGCTTTGTACATTCTATACCTTCAAGTAGAAGTAGGTAAGCAGAGCCCTTTGTTTAATACTATAGGAGTTAGGAAAAATCATTCCATTCATATCAAAGTCATGTTTAGGGTTTGGGTGTTATGTAACAGGATCAATGAAAAGACAGCAAAAGGCCGACATCAGATTTAGGGAACAGAATATTACAAGAAAATATATTTTGTTTTTTTTAAAGATTATAAATATGAAATTCACATGCATGACAATTTCTTTTTTTGTACACTATAGAAATGTTTTCCTAGGGGGGATTCTTCCTGGTCTTTTCCTGGTGCATGGCCTGATCCACCACACCTCTTTCTCACTATATATGTCTCTTTCTACTTTGCAGTGTCCTTACTTTTTCTGGGATTTTTTTGCAAACTTTTTCCATAAAAATATTATCAACCCTTTTTCCTCACTTGGGTTTCTTCCATTTTGTAATAATCTTTCATATCACTATAAACTGTAACGTTAACCATACATGCAAAACATATAAAAATTTACCAAAAGCAAAAAAGTTCCTTTTTTTCTCTTTCTGAGAGAAGCTAAGAAGTCTGCAACTGTAATCATCACCCATCTGTGTGCACAATATTTTTGCATTATAAGATATGAAAAAGAATAGCTAGGATAGGAT
This sequence comes from Corrigiola litoralis, assembly GCA_901111285.1. Lineage (NCBI taxonomy): Eukaryota > Viridiplantae > Streptophyta > Magnoliopsida > Caryophyllales > Caryophyllaceae > Corrigiola > Corrigiola litoralis. The sequence continues at coordinate 8,202 of CAAKMY010040686.1, forward strand.
ATATTATTGGGGTATGTCTTGCAGAGAAAAAACCATATTATTGTCTGTTACTCTTTCTATGTTTCATTGCATTGCTTGATGGTTTTTACATAGAGAGAAAAAAAGAGAGATATTCTGAATTTGTGTAGCAGTGCTAGCTCAGACAAGCAATCCCATGGGGTTAAGACAGTGACTCCTTTGAGAATAACCCATCATCATCCATCATCATCTCTTCACGGGAACTTATACATTTCCCTCTTTTCTTCTACGGAGTATTATTTAAAACACATATATGAAAATGTTAGTATTTTGGAGGATATATTTTGTCAGTCTCTTTGAATTTTCTTCCTTTTATATATGTCTCACAGCTGCCACCTGTGTGGCCCTATTATTTATTGAAAAATCCACTCTATGCTTTGCTTCTGACCTCTCTCTACATTAAGCTAGTTGCATTGTGTTGTTCTCTTCTGTCTCTCTATCCCTCTATCTCTACACAACTTAAGCCATTTTCTTGTCTCAAAGAGAAAGTTGGGAAATTTTTAGTAGTGGGTTGGCCTATTCATCATAAGTTATAGTATTAAGATTTGATACCAAACAAAAAGACACTGGAAAAAAGACCAGATTTTTTTTATAGTAGGTGTTTGTTTGTTTTACCTTGCTTGGAGGTTTCTTGAAGAAAGACAATGTTCCAAGCAGCTATGTCCAATCCAACTTTGTCTGAAGAAGCTAGTCTTTCTAGCTTTAACCCATTGTTACTACAAAACACTAGTAACATCATCACTCCTCCTCAGCAACAAACACCTTCCAATAAGGTCAAGAAAAAGAGAAACCTTCCAGGAAATCCAGGTAAAAAAACACTCCAGAACTCGATCTTTATTTCTCCCCCTCAATCCGAATCTATTATGTTAATTATTACGCAAACTTAATGATAGAAGATCCCATATAAAAATTGCATATATTTCATGTCACATATATATGACTGTTATAATTAAGTTTAGTCGAAATGAAGAGTCCGAGTAACATAGCTACGGATTATCATAATCCGAGTTTATACATGCCCTAGCTAGATTTTCATTATGATGAGGTCAAGATTGACTCTTTTATGAAATTGTGTTTATTTTTTTACAGACCCTGATGCTGAAGTGATTGCACTATCACCAAAGAGTTTACTAGCAACCAATAGGTTTATCTGTGAGATCTGCAACAAAGGGTTTCAAAGGGATCAGAATCTTCAGCTGCATAGAAGAGGGCATAATCTACCATGGAAGCTAAAGCAAAGAAACAAAGAAGAAGTTGTGAGAAAGAAAGCTTATGTTTGTCCGGAACCTACTTGTGTTCATCATCACCCTTCAAGGGCACTAGGAGATCTTACTGGGATCAAGAAACACTTCTGTAGAAAGCATGGAGAAAAGAAGTACAAGTGTGAGAAGTGCTCAAAGATTTATGCTGTTCAATCAGATTGGAAAGCTCACTCCAAAACTTGTGGAACTAGAGAGTATAGATGTGACTGTGGCACCCTATTCTCCAGGTACATATTCATATCATGCATCATCATATCTGATCATCAGTCCTTACAAAATTTGCACTGTTTTAATTTCTCTTAGCTGCTTGTTTGGTTGATCATATCACTTCGACCATCTTCACATATAATTGTCCTTATTATGCAGCTGTACTGTAAGTATACATGACTGGGCATACTTTATGTATATATTTGGCTTTCTTAGAGTACTTCAGCTTAGTTAATTAGGTGGGATCCTTACACTAGTTGTCTTCTTGTTGTTGTTGCTATTGTGGTTGCTGCTATGCTGCTTGTTTGTTAGTTTGTCTGTTTCTTTGTTTGCTAGATTATTCAAATGTTTTCATGGAACTGAATCTCAAGAGCTTACAAAGGCTTAACATTTTATGGGTTATGGTGGGTGTTGTACTGATTGTTGCGTAAGAATGGTAGGCTTTGCATGGAATAACACTTCTACATCTGCATAGAAATACCATTGTTTTGTCACAGCATAAAATATTAAATGCATTTTGCAAGGGAATTTCTCTTGAATTTGCTGAGGGTACTCTGTTCAAATCTGTAACACATGTAATAGCATACAAAGAACAATCAAAAACAGGCTGTCTTTTGTTTTATTTAATGTTCTGTCCTGTGATTCAATTGCTGTCTATTTTTGTCCTCAATTTCTCACAAGTCTCTACTGTTATGCATGACCACTTTTTCCTTTTTTCCCCAACTTATCCAGAATATGCAAATTATATCCAACAGTCGCATTGTACAAATTATAGTATTGTGGTAGTAGTGGCATTATAATTACATGCAGTAGAACAAAGTTGATGAGCTTTTCCCTTAAAAAAAAAGCTGATGAGCTTTTGGTTTATCTTTTTGTAATGTAGCTAGTCCCTAAAAAAAATGATGGGTCACTGCTAGCTTGTGTCTATGGAGAAAAGTTGAATAGGTTATAGCATTTGTTTCCAGCAAGACCAAAAAGTTGTTTTCTAATGGTCTTTAAAAAGAGAAATCCAGTACTCTAATCTTTTCAAGATTTTCTCTTTAGTAGCAGAAGATGGAAGGCCTCTGTGTAAGTCTGACCTTGTTCATCATAGTGGCAAACTGATTGAGCCTGCAACATATCTGATATAGTCTGCCTTTTCCCTTTTCCCTTAATTGGTATATGTGTACGCTTCAATTTGCATCATTGCATTTGCATGCAACTCTATGGTTATTTTTCTTTTTCAAAAGTATGTAACTTAAGCTCTTATCTCCATGTGAAGTCTATTTTTCCTTTTTAAGGTCAATTTTTATGTGACCATTTCTACTGCCATATGACCGATTTTGAAGCACAAGTTCTACACCAATGAGGGTGGCTAGTCAATTTAGTCAAGATACATTGTGATATTATTCGGTCAATTCAAACCTCTTGAATATGCTTAATTCTGATGCCCACGTTTACCTTTTGCTGCATAATTTCTTTATTGTTGTCCTTCCAGACCACATAACACTTATCTCCTCTAAAAAAATGTGCAAATTGGAATCTGTAATTTGATGTTTTCATGAAATTGGAAGGAGGGGGAGGGGGGAGGTAAAAAGGTGCATAATGTAGCCTCTGATGTAATTGCATTTTGCTTTAATTTGTGGTTGAATCATGTCCGTAATATTTTTACATTTGCAAAATTGCAACATATGTATAGTGATACAAATGAACATCATGTTTGCAGTTTTAGAAAGGGCAAAACAACTGTAAAGTCACACAGATTATTTAAGTGAGTTAAGTTTTCTTTTTTCTTCTAAATATTATAAGTATAGTATACTAAATTACTAATATCGCTAGTGTTTGATACTTCAAAGAAACTATGCAGAGTTTATGAAGGGCTTTTGATGAGCTGAGTTGTTTACTACTATTGTCTGATCAATGATTAATATGAAAGTTATGGAAAATTATGAAGCTACTTTCATTGTTTTCGGTACAAGAATTTTTCTTCTTTCGCAATTGCATTTAAGATGATGCAGTTCAAGTTTTTGTCATGTTATTGTTCTTTCTCTTTGGTTTTTCTCATAATTAATTAGATTCACGTGTAAGATAAACTAAACCATAATGGCTACATACTATTCTACGATAACAACCAATTTCAACAGAATTATATGATACAAATATGGAAAACAAGTAATTGTTTACATACTATTCCTCTGCCAACATTACATGTCAAAAAAGAAAAAAAGATCAGTATAGAGGACTGCTAAAATGCTAAGTAATTAAGTCTATAAGTTTTCATGTCGAATGAACCTTATCAACACATGCATCTATTACCATTCATATTATGCACACAATTCCATGGAGATAAGTACATGTAACATCATATAGTTTTAATCTTGTAGAGCTTTCAGTTCATCTCCTAAGAAATCTATTCATCCTTGCATGGTGTTCTTTCACAAACTTTCAACCTTTTTCCCATAAATTTATGTAATGATTGTTATTTTATATTCTGTGTTAATCAAAACGATAATTTTGTTTCCCAGGAAAGATAGCTTCATCACCCACAGAGCATTCTGTGACGCATTAGCTGAAGAAAGTGCAAGAATCTCAACAAACCCCTTCACAAACACCATGCTACCACCACAATCACAACCACGAACGTCGCCGCCGCCACCTTTCTCCATCCATTCCACTTCCCAAAACGCATCTTCACTCTTTCCTTTCCCTTCATCCTCCTCAATGTCGCTCTCCTGTTCTCCATGGGACCCTTCTCCCCAAAACCCTAGTTCCAACAACAACCACATCCATGTCAAGACTGAGAACCACTTCTCACCACCACCACCATTATTTTTCCAACCACCCCCAATATTCACAAAAGGCATGCTAACCTCACCCTTCACGTCCGAGACAGGCACCATGTCAGCACACTTCCTGTCCGCCACAGCCCTCCTACAAAAGGCAACCGCGGTCGGAACCACCTTACAGCAGTCACAACAAGCCCAACAACAAGCTCAAGCAATGATGGCAGGGTTTGATGAGCTGGGACCATCATTTCGCCACCTGAATTCCACCACCACAGCTGATATTGCAGCCTTATTACGGCCACAATCACACTCAACATCACCAACGACCACAACAACCACAACAACGACGACAACAAATCACCTTAACCATGATCATCAATACAAGACGATGGGGATGACAGCCGAGAGCCTTGCCATTTGGAAAAAGAATGAAGACTTGACTAGGGACTTCCTAGGGCTTACGGCAGGTGACCAATACAGCAACGGCGATGGTAGTGGTACAGTAGGAAGGACTGAAGGAGGCTTTGTTGATGATGAGATGGTAGGGAATATGCTCAAGTTCACGGGTGGGTTACAGTACGGGATGACAGCAGCCTATGATCGTGACAACACATCATCATCATCATTGTTAATGAAGCCTCATCATCAGCCTCTTGTTCATCATCATCAAGTTGACCAAGGCTTTGGTAATTTTGTTACAGCTGAGCCTCCTAATGCTGCAGTTGTTGCCTCAGAAACAAGGTGGGGGTGAGGCATGGCCTATGTTACTTGGACTACTCTTCGTAGTGTCTCACTTACTCGGGTCGGACACTCTAACACTCCATGTGTGTGACACTTGAAAGATTTCCTTTTCAGACCAAAAATTGAAGAATTTTCACAGAGTACTCAAGTCCGACTTGGACACAGACCCATGTCAGATACTTGCAGCCGAGTCCGGGTAACATAGAGCATGGGAATTCTATGAAGTTACGTACGTTGCTTGTGAATTCACCATGCAAAAGTTGTTTTGAGGTATAGCTTTTTTTTTGTATCACTACGTACTTCAACAATCCCTGTAATCTCAGGAGATAGTTACGTACCTTAGCTAGCCAACTAGTTACCTGAGGCCAAATTTCACTCTCAAGTGAGTACTAGACAGAAGAGGACAATGTGTAATGGTATGCTGTTATTTCACTGGAAGGTAAACAAGTTACATCCAAATGTCGCTATTTGTAATCCTGAAAAATTAAATTCACCGACAACATTATGAGATTTGGAATAAATCGTCAAGGTGATGAGAGAATAATATTCACATTCACACATCATTGTTTGGTCCTTTTGCACGTATGATGGCATTTGTACGTTATACGTTGTGTTTTCAAAGGTATACGTTCAGTAACTAAATTGATTATTAATAATAATGAAAGTCATTTGTATCAAAAAGGAAAAATGGAAGTCAATTTTTCCACTTTCTAGAGTAACATAGTAAAAATTCATATAACGATTCCATTACTTTGATCAAGCACTCAAGCCACAGCGAGAAAGATCTCATAGCAATCAGTCAGTGGCTGCAGTGTGCACTGTAAGTCTTAGGTTAAACATCAGATACACAGTTAAGTGCACTATGCATGGCAGGTCATGGCTTAAGCTAGCTATATGATGGCATTAATATATTTGTGTGATGCATTCATGCCATACAAACACACCTCATGGTCCATGATTCCATATAGATCTAGAAAGCTGTGACAAACTAGTGAACCTCCATAGTTTGTCAGGTTTGTGGATAAATCCCCCAACAAGACAAATTTTGTTTTCATTTTGTGGTAGGTACCAGGACCACTAGTCCAAAGTGATGCGAAGAAGTTCTTGTGTTTATGTGAAATACATTTCAAGTAATACAATATTACCGCAGCTTATTATATGCTCACGAATACGAAGATTTCACCAGAACTTTTGTCAATTACGGAGTAGTATTTTTTTTCGGTTGTTGTTTGTGGGGGGGGGGGGGGGGGGAAGAAGCCATTTCCGTTAAGATGGATCGGTAAAAGTATCAACAAAATAGATTTAGCAGACAAATAATTGCTAAACGGAAACATCAACTAACATACTTCCGTACAACGTAACGTTCAATAATTCGTGATTTTATTCGCATAAACTAAAAGCATAAACTCAACCAAACGTCGGAATCACAGTAAAATGCAATTCATGATTATGACAACCTTATGACAATTAGCACAATATAGTTAGTACTCATTTGTTATGAAATTCAAGAGCTAAGAGACCACATAATTTTCTAAGCGCACAACTACACAGGCAGGGAAGATAACAGAGACGTACTACGTATAGGACGAAAAAACAAAATGGTCAAAAGTTCTCAGCCATAAAACAGGAGATAATCTATCCAACACCTTCCTCTCATCCTTACAACAGAAGATGCAAGTTATGTTGTCACATATGCACATGACTACATGAGTCAAGAAGTACATAACCACTCTCCACGTCTTTCGCCAGTAATTCTCGCGTTTATTTTCTTATATAGATCGTCTATTAATTTGTGCAAGCTATATATGACTCTCCTCAGATAATAGATTGTCAGTGTGTCGTCATGCTTGCATCTGCCACAACAATGCGAACCAGGAACATAAAACAAAGTTAAGCACAAAACCGATAATCCCAACTGTTGCTCAAAAAAATAAATAAAAAAATAGTCCCAACTCCCAACCCATATGGAAAAGTAAATTCAAGAGAGCTAAATTAGATGCCTTTAGAAGGGTGTAACACATTATTTCAAAAAAAAAAAAA